>ML810701.1:0-24028 GCA_009831015.1 Picea engelmannii
ATGATAAGTGCCCTTTTTTAGAACCTCTTTTACGATGAAAGGTCCGAACCACATGGGTTTGAACTTGCCTGCCCCCAAGGGGTCCTTATCTTGGTCATAGACCAGGACAGGGTCGCCTTCCAAGAAAATCCGAGGATGAATGGACCGATCATACTGACACTTGAATTTTTGTTTGTGAGCTTCGTTAGCTAAGGCTGCATCATGACGCTGCTCATTGAGTTGCTCGAGATATAATAAACTCTCTTCAAGCGATGAAGTGGCTAGCAATAACTGTACTGCCAACTTTAAAGATGGGATCTGACATTCTATGGGCAAGACTGCTTCCAGCCCGTAAACAAGTTGAAAAGGTGAGAAACCGGTTGCAGTCTTAATAGATGTTCGGTAGGCCCATAATGCCGAGTATAACATCAAATGCCAATTTTACTTGGCCGAATTGATCGTTCGCTGTAGGATGGTCTTAAGAGATTTATTGATAGCTTCCACCTGACCGTTCGCTTGAGGGTAGTAGGGTGATGAATGTTCTTGCCTCAACCCAAGCTTTGATGTTAACTCGGTCATCATTGTGTTCTGAAAGTGACTGCCATGGTCAGTGACAATCTCTCTCGGGACGCCGAACCGTGCTATAATCTGGTTAAGCAAAAATAGGGCGACAGTGTTGCCATCATCTTTGAACGTTGGCATAGCTTCAACCCACTTGGTGAAGTATTCTACTGGTACTATGATATAATGGTACCCCCTTGCTGAAGGAGGGTTGCAGGTAGTGTAATCAATCGCCCATTTGGTGAAGGGGCCAACAATGATGACGAGAAACATGGGAGAGGGATGTGCCCTCATCTTCCGTGAGAAGATTTGACACGGGTGGCACTTTTTGACTAATGCGATACAATATTTAATTAGAGTCGGCTAGAAGTAACCGGCTCGTAAAATCTTTTGGGTTGTTGCCAACCCAGACAAATGACCACCACATGCTCCAGTATGCCAATCGTTAAGCACAATTTCCGCTTCTTCATGAGTGAGGCATCGACGAAGGATGCAATCTACACCTCGATGATACAGAGTATCTTCGAGTATGAGATAGTTCTTGGCCTGATGGCATATACGACGACGCTCATCACGAGAAGCCGAGGCGGGGCACTTCAAAGTCTGGAGATAGACAAGTATATCTCCATACCAGGGGTCCGAAGATGCTATCAAAAACATGTCTCCTTGAATAGCCGACTCTTCGGGCATAATATCACCTAACTCGACCGAAAGTTTCAAGATGAGTTCCGCAAAGACCAATGACTTTTTGGATTTCGCCGAAACAAAATCTAAGTCAAATTCGTGGAGGACAACTATCCATCTATTGATCTTTCCGTTGATTACCCATCGTGTCAACACGTATTGAAATGGATTCACAACGACAATGACGGTGGTCTTGTGAAACAAAATATAATGACAGAACTGTTGAAAAACATGGACTGCTGCCAACACAAGTTTTTCGATGTGAGAATAATTGAGTTCCGGTTCAACCAGGCCTCGACTTAGGTAATAAATCACATATTCTGAGAGAAAATTATCCTCGTGAACTAAGACCATGCCGATGGTCGACTCTGCGACAACCAAGTACAATAAGAAATCTTTGTTATAATTGGGTGGTCGAAGCAGAGGGGCAGATGTGAGGGCGTGTTTCAATGCATTAAACGAGCGTTGAGCAGCTTCATCCCAATGAAAAGGGACGTCCTTCTTGAGTAAACGCATAAATCCCTTTGTGATCTCGGCATAGTTTGCTATGAACCGCCGTAATAAGTTCGCTTTTCCCTGCAAACTTTGAAGTTGAAGGATTGTACATGGGGGAGGCAACCGAACTATTCCCTCCACCTTGAGAGGATCGACCATGATCCCTATTATTGAAACTATGAAACCTAGTAGACGGCCCAATGTCACGCAAAAGCTGCATTTGTTGGGATTTAAGCGAATCTGAAAGTAGCAACATCGCTCAAAGATAAGCCGGAGGTGTGTGGGATGATCAGTTCTCTTATGAGATCGTGATGCTAAAACATCTAGGTAGGTCTTGACGATATGTTTGAGATCGTGGAAAGCAAAAGACATGGCCCGCTGAAAGGTAGCTCCAACATTTTTCAGACCAAAAGGCATCTTACAACACGTGAATGTACCCCATGGACAAATGAATGCTATTTTGTGTTGGTCTTTAGGTTTGATTTGTATCTGATTATATCCCGAAAAACCATCCATGAAAGAAAAGGCCTTGCAACCTACACATTCATTGACTATCTGGTCAATAAATGGTGTGGGGAAATTATCTTTTGGACAAGCTTTGTTCAAATCACGAAAGTCCGTACATACGCGAATCGTACCCTGTTTTTTGTTAACCGACACGGGGTTTGACACCCATTGGGTCAAATGGACAGGGTAGATAAAACCTGCCTTGAGCAGTTTCTCTACTTCAACCTTAATAGTTGTTGCTTTCTTAGGATTAACCGGACGAAGCTTCTGTCGAACCGGCTTAACGTTAGGATAAGTCGTGATTTCGTGTTCAACAATTTCTGGATCGATGCCTGGCATTTCCTTGTAAGACCAAGCAAAAATGTCGCGAAATTCCTTAAATAAATCTGTGTAGATTCAAATTTGTTCGGGGGAGCAGTCAACTCCAACGAAAACATTCTCCACGACGCCAGGGGTTCTGGAGATGTTTATAGGTATAGTTTCAATGATGGTTTCCATATTACCCTCGGCATAAACAACATGTGTAGCCAAAGGATTGATAGGACAAGACCTATCTCCAGCCATAGTCAAGGTGAATTCCCCTGCTTCAATTCTTCTTAACCCTGGGAGGAAGTAAGATCTGTGAAGGAAAGAGTTGGATATGATAGATCAGATCAAACCATTCTAATCAGGTCAGGATCAATTAGCATAAGGTTCCAGAATCTCTCACTCAAGAGCGGACCTATCAGTAACACTCTGTACTTTGATTTACTTGACCATTACCTCAAGCTCTGAATATGAAAAGGATATGAGCATATTAGGTCTTCGTCTGTGTTGTTAACGCCTGCTTTGGATCACGAAACGATTTCAGGGATATCTCTTGATCGGTTAATGACCATTTCTGGACTAGTCATTGCTTCGTTTGAGGGAAAGACTAAGTCTAAAGAATCTGTATCAACGAGGGAACCTTGAGCCAAAATAGGCTCTAGAATCGGATCTAACTCTTGTGCGAGAGTCGGATCAGGGTCGACGGAAGCTTGCTGGGCTAAAGAGTACACCACTTCTGTCACGGACAAGGGCCTGGACATACCATGGTGCCCTATCCCTTCCATCGTGGCCGACGGGGAAGGAAGAATCCACAGATCGTTGAAGTAAGTCGTGCGAAACGATGAAACTTGGAAAATATCAACCTTATGGTAGTCAGATATGAACTTAACATTGCCTTGAGGAGGTGGGTAATCGAAATTACCCATCAAAGTTGGGCACAAACCAACCCCTATGTTGATGACGTTGGGTTGAGGGTTATCAATCATTGGGACCGCAGATGCCCCCAATGAAGGGTCAGGACGGGAGAAAGACAACTGATCAATGGTCATGATCCGACCCTCATGTGGAAACAACAAGACCCAGAAAAATGTAGCGACTACTGCTTGCATAGCATAGGTCCAACTCTTCCCTAACAAGAGATTGTAGTCGATAGATGCGTCGACCACTTCAACCTCTACACACACGGTTTTCCCTCCTAACTGCACGGGAAAAGAGGGGATAATGCCATGTGGTTGGAACGAACGACCGTCAAAAGTGGTAAGAAGAGTAGGTGACAGAGACAAAACGGGTTGGCCAATGGCCTTCTAACACGCCTAAGACATTACACATGTTGAGGCGCCCTCATCAACCATCGTGCGGAAAATGTTCTGAGTACAAGTTTTCGTGGTGTAAGCCACGACTATCTGGAATGCTACATGGTAAAGGAGATGAGGTTTCAAGTCGGTTGTATCAAGCATGATCGTACCCAGATTACAAGTCTTGGCAGATCCTAAAGCGACTAACAGATCCTTTCTCTAGGAAGGGCAGCTTTGGAGGACTTCCAAAGCAGACATCGCACAAGGGGTTTGAGACAAATCCTCCACCACATAGTAGTTCTGGGCGGCCCTTGCATTTGGGTTGCGAGAAGCTTTCTTAAACACACCTTTTGGGATGCGTGTCATGGTTTCGCCCAACGTCTTCTTGATTTGGAGAGGAAGAGATGGGTTTTCAACTTCTTTACCTTCCTCAGAGGTGCTTGGCTTGCTGTAATCATGTGCTCTAGTCGATATATAGGCATCACCTTTCATCATATACACATTCGCGGATGCAGGATTGTTTGAAGATGAAGGGGGTCCTTGGCTGCCCCCTTCCGCGCTTGTAGAGGCTTGAGTTAGATTTTGGCCATGTTGAAATGGGTTTGTTAACACAACAGGCTGCTGCTATGACAATAACTTTTGGGCCTTTGCAAGCTGAGGGAACTAGTGACTCGGGTGTTCTTCTGCGCATAGATTAAACGGATACTTCGACTTCCTTTTTTCGATGTTGCCCTCACCAACATTATTAGTGGGTTTCTTATCCCCCTTACCCTTCTTATGTTGTTTCTTCTTTCCATCAGGCTACTGGGTGGCCTTCGGATTTGTCAATTGCAAACTGTGTACATCCGATGTTTGGGTAGGGGGAGCAGCTAGAATAGTAGTATGGTTGGCCGTTGTATGCTGGATAGACAATTGCTAAAATTGTTTCGTCAGTTGTTCAACAAGCTTTGTTTGTGCTAAACCAACAATACCATCGGCATGTGGTCCAACTCTCTGTCTGGTTTTTTCAAGTATTGATCGTGGCACATCTGGAAAGATCTCATGCAGTAGACCAGACTGAGAATAGATTAGCTCAAGATGTTGAGCTCTCATGATTGCATGTTCTTCGGAAAACACTCCCGATGTTGCGACGTCTTTGGATAACTGTGGGATCAAAGAATTAAGGAACCACTCAAGCAGGAATGCTGGTGGGACTGACACCTTAATCAAACTCTTCCAGCATCTCCATTCTCATATGTGATCAGAGATATGGTCCGCTTTTGTCTATTTGAAATTGGCCAACAATTCTGTGCCAACGTCGTATCTCACAGGTAATTGGAAATGGTTTAGGAAAGCCATTGCCAATTCGCTGAAGGAAGAGTATCTTGAGCGGTCGAGATCAATGTACCATTTCACAACACTCCCAATGAGAGTACGTTGAAACAATCGCAACTGTACGGAGTTGTCTTTCAATGAATTAGACGAGCACCAATGGTGAAAAGTAGTCACATGATCTCCTAGATATTTTTTAGGCTTGGCTTCAAACTTTAATATGTCTGAAGGAAACTTCGTTGGCATAGGGGGCCAACGCGGATCGTGACAGATTGGGTCATTCAACAACCTTTTTAAGTCTGGCAAATGTAAGGTTGCTAGGAAAGGTAGTTTGAGTTGTTGGTGATAACCATGGAAAAAGGGGCCTGGAGTTCGAATGGCACCAGGTTGCCAGGAAAAGTTGGGTTGTTGTCCCGGGTTTTGGTAAAAACCATGGCCATGACCAGCATAAAGATTTTGTGTTTGAGGAGACATCATTGGCTGATTCCAAAAATATGACGTAGATGGTTGGGCGTGCATTACATTCGGAGGAATTTGGGAAGGGTTGCCCCATGTCGATTCCATGGGCATAGGTACTTCACCTTGCCTGGGATTCCATTGGTTTTGAAAAGAGTTGCCCCCGATCGACATTCCTGACGAGGGAACTGATCCCTGCCAAGAATTCCAAGGTCATGATGCGGAAGAAGTTCTTGGGTTTTCCCCCTGTGCAGGAATAGTACCCTGCATAAGATTAGGTTGTCTGTAGCCGGGGTTGCCCCCAGTCGGGAAAGCAACTGACGAGAAAGTGTTGTTACCAAACACACCGAACAAAGAAAACAATGTCGAACCTACCGACATATTATGAGAAGGTGGTCCTTGAATCCCTACTCCAAATGAACTGTGGTGTGCGTTTGGCCCGACGGATTGCTGGTGGGCACCACCGAGCAAAGGGGACAAAGGAGGTATATGACCTCCTCCGTAAGGGAAAGCGTTAAAGGGAGATAAAGTGCCCCCCATGGGTCCTTGTAGAGGAGCGTTAGAGCTCCCTGCCCCCAGACCTAAAGTCTGTAAAGTGGAGTAGGAAAGTACAGGGCTTGTACCTGCACTAGGCATCCTGTATGAGAACGGAGGTCCTGTCGCACTCTGTGTGAAAGGAGCAGTGGCCGCCACCAAAGAAGGGATCAGACCACTGCTCGAGGTAGAGGCAGTCGAGACCATGGTGGCTCGGACCAGTGACAGTGGGTTAGGAGTTGGAACACCCCCTGTGGTGACAGCCGTAGTGGGAATAGGAGAATTCTTGGAAGAAGTGGCAGCGTTTATTTCCATTGCTGCGTGTGACATTGTTTGGCGCTCATAAGGATAAATCTGTACGATGATGGGCGCCGAAATATCGGTGGTTGGAGTTTCGAATGGAGCAAGAGCTTCAGCTCCAAGGTTTGAACTAGTTGGTTCCTCCAGATGTTGGTTGGGTACAGTTTCCTGTGACCCGGTCACTTCAAAAGACCCTTGTTGGTCTAGCTTTCGCCTTAGCGGTGGCGGGGTTGGCTCCAGTGTAACCCGTGGCAGGACAAGAAGCCTTCGTGACTGACGGAACTCGTGATCCTCCATTGTGTGAGAAGATCAAAGACACACTAGGGATTTCTATTCGTTCAAAAACAACACACTAGAAAAAGTTCCTATGAGATAAAACAAGCAATGACTAAACTATTTGGAAGAACAGTTACAACAACCAACACTAGAGAAACTTACCGGTGCAAGTGCAACTCGAATACGGAAGCACCCTCTGTGTATACTCTGCAAAGTGTGGCCCGATGTCTGTCCTAGTTACCGTGGTCTACCCCCGCAGTCACCTGTGTAAGTGTCTAAAATAATGGCAACTAGGTTGCTAGCGCGTGAAAAGTCACCAGGCGGGTACAATTGACAGTCAGGTGGACCGCAATGAGTAGGGTATCAAGCCCGAAACCTGTCAAGGGTATTGAAAGCAAGTGGTCCGAAATACAACTGAGGACCTTGAATGGATTCGAGACCCACAAAGCTCCATGGCAAATGCAATCGACGGAATCCCAAAACAAGCCCTCTATATGCGTTCCCCACTACGCTTGGTCAGACTTTGGAGGGGTTATCTCCGCTACCTTTCCGCATGCGACCTCATTTTTAGCCCCTGTGTTAGAGGGGGGACCCCAAATAACTTTCATGATACTGGACTTTTAACACTCCCTAGCACATACTCTTATGTATGTTTTGTAGCCTTGAAGAGTTTCCTCTGCAACCTAAATCAAGGCTCTAGCCTGGACTAGTTGATGGACCCTACAAACATAAAGTCTAGTTGATTTTAATTAATCGTTAATTTTTTATGGCTTGTCTTAAGTCAAAGGTTATGAAAGTGAAACTAGTGATGTTTTGAGAGACGAAAGAAAAGATAAACATAAAGTTGGAAACAAAATAACTTCTTCTTGACAATTTTTTTAATCAACTTTTCAAACTAAATTTTTTTCTAAGATCTTTGAACAACAAACTCAAAACAAGATTTCGCTCGACTACGAGCTAATTATTGTCCTAAGTAAACAACCAAGAACTTATGAAAGTTAAACTTTTCGTGGTTATTTATGCAAACCAACAACTACTTAATCAAACCAAGAAATAAGAGAGTTTTTATTTATTTAATGCTTGCAAAGAAAAAAGGAAAAATGACGACAAGTAAAGACCAAGAAAACTTCTGGCCTAAGCGCAGATCGCAAATAGTTACCGACGATAACACACAAATTGATTAAAGCAGACTCTCGCACTTGTCTAAAATTCCTATGAAAGAAATTTTTTTTGAGGAAAACTTTTTTATGAAAAAGAAAGCTATTATTGTAATCAGACCTAAGTTGCCGACTGCTATGACAAAGACCAATATTAAATCAAGGCAATCCCTGAGAGGTATAACTCTTGATAAGGAAGAGGATGACTGCCTCTCCTTAAACAATTTTTTTCTCAACGAGCACGTTGCTGACATTTCAACAGCCAACGTGTGCACGCGAGCTGTGTAAGGTTAGAGCATGTGTACACACATGCAGGCCTTATACAAGCCGCGTGTACCTTTGCAATTCTTCCAAAATGAAAAAAACAAGCAATCAAACACTAGAAGAGACTACTGGTATTGAGAACCAGAGTCCCTTGAATACTCAGAAACTTACTTTGACAGAAAAGAAAAACAATTCAAGGAAAATTTGATAGAACAAGACCAATATGAGGTGGTACCTAAGGTACAAAATGAAAAAATAGAGACCGGAATGAGTTCCAGAAAACCCCTAAGAAGGATTAATTCTAACAAGGGAGAGGATGACTGTCTCTCCTTAAAATATATATATATATATATATATTTTTTTGAACTCAAACATGCGACTGACACTTCATCAGCTAGCGTGTGCACGCGGGCTGTGTGATGGTAGGGCGCGAGTACACACATGCAGGCCTTATATAGGCCGCGTGTACCTCTGTGACTTCTGAAAAATAAAAAGCAGCTAAGCAAAGAAAGCAGGGAATACTAGTATGGAGGACCAGAATCCGCACTAGCTCAAACTCTTGCAGAAACTCATAAAAAAGGTGGTGAAGCCAATTTAAAACTACCAAAAAAGTATCCCCAGAAAACCCGAGAGATCCCCAGTATGGTCGCCAATTCTGTTGTGGGTGGAAAATCCCTCCTACGGACTAGAACTAAGGGTTTTATCATGCATGCAGAAATGACCTAAATCTTCCTACTTTCTACCATCATCCCATGCCTAAACCCCATTATTCATATGCAAATACAAGGTTAAAGAGATCAAGTTGTCGTACCTTATTTTCCATGTTCGATGTCGATCTCTTTTCACTCTTGGTCGCTCTTCAACTGCAACTCTCCTCCCAATGATGACTTGCATTCACAAAAGACAAATGAATAACTCGACATGCATTTGATCTATGAACTAATGGGTTAGAGATTTAATCATCATGTAATCAATATTCAAACAATGAAAACCTCATATGGTGGGACAGGAAAAGTACTTATTTTATTAATCTCACGAGAATACCTTACAATAGTGAGATCAACCACTGCTCCTCGAATCTAGTCCTGGGCTCCTTTTCAACTGTGCTCCAACTGCTTCTATATATGCTTCTCTTCACACAATAGTTGCAAAAGGTTGAGGCAAGGGGACTGCTAATTCCGGTAGAGTTTCTTTACTATGATTTTCCTCCTTTCAAATGGGACCCCTACCCCTTCTTTTATAGGCTAGAAGGAGCTAGGTATTTAGTCGAGCGATTTTCCATGCATGGTTGAAAGTTTTAGTCAACTTACCCAAAACTGTGTGTTCCATCAACAACTTTCCATTTTCCATGCTTTTGTAGGTACACACAAGCTGTAATGGGCCAACTAGCGTGTACATGTGGGTTGTAGTGGACCAGCTAGCATGTACACGTGGGCTGTAGTGGGTCAGCTAGAGTGTACACGCGGGCTGTAGTGGGTCAGATAGCGTGTGCCTTTAAAAAAGGTGTTTTTAAGAAGAGATGTTCAGTAGTGGCTTGACAAAGAAGGAAAATGAGATGGCCTAATGCCAGGTAAGCATGTCTGATGCAAATTAGGGTTATAAAATCAACCTGTACCATAACAAAGTGCATCAAATCATGTACCAAGTATGTACCAATCATGTGTCAACTACTCATCAAATATGACTCATCAATATGTACCAACATCATCAACTATACACCTCATGTATGTGCCAACTCATTAACTACTTGTCTAAACCATGTACCTAACATGTACCTCAACCAAAATCCCTCATCAATATCATCATCCAAATATGATTTGTAACTCTGTAATAGACCTAGTGTATATGATCACATACCTGCAAACCTTCCTTAACTTTGACAACAAGATACTAGCATCTTCATCAAACTTTTCTTTAGTCTCACATGACTAGTTTTGAATTAGTCAACAACCCTAACTTGAAATGATCATAACTTTGTACCTGTAATGAATAAATATCTCAAATTGTTACACAATGTTCTTCAATGTGTTTTATGCAATTCCTCCAGGTGTCACTACTTGGAACCTCTCAGAAAATGATTTATAGCAAAAATGGCATACCTTGATGAATTCTGGCTTATTCTAGAGAGCGACCTTGTAGAGAGTGCCCCGCAAGGAATATTTGTTTAATCGATTTGAAATTGTTACACAACATACTAAAGATTGTACTCTAACCAAAACATTTGGTCTTACTGAATTTGGATCTGTTATGAATAAGTTATGACATTTTTACCTGAAACACTTATTTTTGACTAGTTTCAGGACTAGCCACAAACCTTATTTTCCACGGAGTGTAACTCCAAAAATACAACGACCCACAAGTGTAACGAAACCCCACTAGCTATCAGGTCTGCCAGAGAAGTGAGGAGGTTACGGTTGCATCTGGAGTTCAAGCTCAGGAGATTGTGGACCACCGAATCTGCACATAGATAGTCGTTAGCTGTTGGATTGACCAGGAGTTGCATGAAGTTTAAGCTTCGGGAATGGGTGGAGGAAAGTTCTGACCCAAGGCGTGGCCATCAGGATTTCGGCATTCGCAAAATTGGGTGTCATGAGGACGAGTGATCGGGAATTTTCATAGTGAAAACCTTGAGATCAATCAGAGTCATCCATCGGTTGGGACACGTGGGCGAGATTGGAATCCCATTAGCACTTCAGTCATCGGGACTCACATAAGTGAGTGTTTTGGCTTTATAGTTGACAAGATACGAGGATAAATCTGAACCATCCATCCTCTTGGGACGCATGTCATAAATTCGAGAAAGTCGGGGATCAACATTTCGGGAGTCCTGGGGACGAGGAAAACTTGCATTTCAAAATTGCGAAGTCCGATTTTCTGAAAAGAGGAGAGCTCCGTGCAGGACCTAGCTAACGTCATCTCGTCAGGACAAGGCATTGAAAAATTGAAGTCGCAAGAACCCTGAGATTAAATCAGGTCCATTGATCTCTAGAGGACACGTGGTGACAATCGAGACTATTGGGGGAAATCCCAACAGGGAAGACAAATTGACATATCGGGATTCAGTGTTTCGCAAATCCTGAAGACAAGGAAACCAGAGCATTTGAAATCATGAATCGTGAAATAGAGAGGAGCAGCGAGGACCGTCCATCCTTGAGGACGCGTGGCCGAGATCGAAGCTTTCGAGAAATATCCCGAAAGGAAAGGTCAATTGTCAGGAAATCGGGGATCCCATGGAAAAGAGGTTTAATACATATTAACACCCGAAACCCCGAATCCCGATAAGAGATAGGATGGTGGTCATATAAGGTAGGGTCGTGTGGACTAGGAACATAGCCAGGAGGGGCTAAAGAAAAAGGGAAGCGCATTGGGATATCGGAGATCGAGAATTCGAGGAAACAAGTGTTGGTGACATCGGGGATTGGAAAACCCCGAAACCCGATTGTTATTTTCTATGGAGAATGGAGAAGCGCTCAGGCCTAAGGGCTGTAACGAGAAGGAAAGACCTGTGGGTCAAATTTAATAGTGATTCTAGGGAGAATCAAAGGAGCCACTCCAGCTCGAGGGTAAATTAGAATGATCCTTAAGACCGGGAGGTTAGGTGCGGGACCTGCTGAGGTAGGTGCCTGGGTGGACGCGATCAAGTGGTATGAGAGCATAGAAAAGTTTCTTTGCTTTCTGTAGTAGGGAAAAGGAAAATTCACCATGTCGCTGAGGAGAAGATATAGACAATCACCCGATCCGGAAGAGGAAAGGGAGATGTCCAGAGGAAGGGGTAGGAAAGTGCAGAATCCAGAAGTAGAAAGAGATCTGCATAACATACACGCCAGAATTGTGGACATGGAGATAAGACAGAGGCGCGCACCTGATGTAGGGGATATCAGTGAGTCCAAAAATGAAGATTATACTGGACATGAAGAAGAAGAAGTTGCAGCTGAAGATGCCGCAAACGAATGTTTGATAAAAGCTATTTATAGAATGGGTGCAAAGGAAAAAATGGACATTCCAGTTTATGAAGGAAACTTGGATGCAGAGGAGCTTCTAGACTATATTAGAGCTCTGGACACATACTTCGACTATGAAGATGTTGAAGAAGACAAGAAATTCAAGAATGTTGTCACAAGGATGAAGGGACATGCAACATTGTGGTGGGATGAACTACAAGCTGACAGACACTGCAAAGGCAAGCAGAAAATTAAGAGCTGGGACAGAATGATCGCAAAGATGAAGGCAAAATTCATCCCGAGAGATTATCAGATTACTCTATTTCAGAGAATGTAGAACCTGAGAAAGAATCTGATGACAGTGAAGGAATATACTGAGGAATTCTACAGGCTGAACATTAGGGCAGGTCATCGGGAGAGCGATGATGAAAAGGTTGCCAGGTACATGAATGTCCTGAGGTATGACATTCAGGATGAGATGAGCATGGTAACCATCTGAATGATGGAAGATGCCTATCAGATGGCTCTGAAAGAAGAAGAGAAGATGAGCCAAAAGAAGGGTCAGAGAGGGTGAGGCAGAAGTCATCCCAGAGGCAAATCGGTTGCCCAAGATAAATATCAGAAGCCCAAGGAAGACTGGAAGAAACCTCAGACTTGAACTGAGAGAGGTGGAAGCTCACAGTGAGAGCAATATGATGAACAGAGAGGACAACGTACTGAGCAAAGAGGAGGGTATGCTGATAATAATATGTTTCCTCGTACTAGAGGTCGGGGAAGAGGAAGAGGTGGAGTAATCACATCCTTCACATGTGGAAAAAATGGGCACAAGTCTTACGAGTGTCCAGATAAAAAGAAAGAGGTTGGAGAAGCTCACATCACTGAGGCACATAGGCGAGATGTTGAGGCAGAAGATGTTGAAGGCGGAAGATCACTGATGATGCGAAAGGTTCTCTTAACACCAGAGAAGGAGGTGGAGAGTTCAGTCCAAAGGAACAAGTTATTTTAGACTGCTTGTAAAACCAAGGACAGGGTGTGCAAGGTCATTGTGGACAGCGGTAGCACAGATAATCTCGTTTCAACCGAGATGGTAGAAAAGATGGAGATGGAGACGATTGAACATCCAAGCCCATACAAAGTTACATGGCTACAAAAGGGACACTAGGTAAATGTCACTAAACAGTGTTTAGTTGAATTTAAGATAGGGGGATATAATGAGAAGATACTCTGTGATGTTATTCCTATGGATGTTTGTCATCTATTGCTGGGTAGACCGTGGCAATATGACAGGAATCTGATTCATGATGGGAGAATGAATACATATACCTTAGAAAAGAATGGGAGAACTCATATGTTGCTTCCAATCAAGGATAAAGAAGTGAAGCTAGAAGTAAGTAATACTGTACTTCTCATGATTGGGAAGGAACTTCTTACAGAGGTCAAGAAGAAAGAGGAACCACAATTCATTGTGGTCAGGAAAACGAAGATTGTTTTGACCAACACAAGAGTGGATGATTTGCCAGAAGAAGTTCAAGAAATGCTGGAAGAGTTCGCTGACATAGTAGTGGACGAACTACCTCGTTTGTTGCCACCTATCAGAAGTGTGAGTCACCATATTGATCTCATACCTGGAGCTAGTTTGCCAAATAAAGCTGCGTACAGATTAACACTGTAGGAGAATGAAGAGGTTAAAACATAGGTCTAGGATTTGTTGGACAAGGGTTTGGTCAGAGAAAGCTTGAGTCCATGTGTTGTTCTGACGGTACTCAGCCTGAAGAAAGATGGAGGCTGGAGGATGTGTACTGATTCAAGGGCGATTAATAAGATAACTATCAGGTATAGATTCCCATTTCCAAGAATGGATGATTTGATGGATTCCTTAAGTGGAGCAAAATTCTTTTCGAAGATTGATTTGAAAAGTGGCTATCATCAGATTCGCATGAGAGAAGCTGATGAATGGAAAACAACCTTCAAGACAAATGAAGGGTTGTATGAATGGCTTGTTATGACATTTGTATTAACAAATGCGCCAAGTACCTTTATGAGGTTGATGAATGAAGTCCTGAAGGATTTCATCGGAAAATTTGTTATCGTATATCTGGATGATATACTAATTTTCAGTAAAACGGAGGCCAAACATCTGGAGCATTTGGCTATTGTGATGAAGAGACTATAGCAGGAGAAACTGTTGATAAATATGAAGAAGTCCTCATTCATGAAGACAGAGCTCATTTAATTGGGATTTGTTATTTCTGCAGATGAGTTGAGGATGGATCCAGATAAGGTGGAGGTAATAAAAAATTGGCCATCATCGAGGAACATATTTGAGGTGAGAAGTTTTCACGGGTTGGCTAGTTTCTACCGAAAGTTCATTAGGAATTTCAGTGGAATCAGCACAGCGATGATGGATACAGTGAAGAAAAGACATAAATCTTTTCACTGGACTGAAGAGGTCGAGAAAATTTTCAATTTGTTGAAACAGAAGATCACGAAACAACCTATTTTGGTGTTGCAGGATTTCCGAAAAACATTTCAAGTGAAATGCGATGCAAGAGGGTTTGCAATCAGGGCGGTCTTGATTCAAGAAGACAGGACGATAGCGTACTTCAGCGAGAAGTTGAATGAAGCGAAAGTAAAATACTCCACTTATGATAAGGAGTTTTATGCTATCATCCAGGCATTAAAGAAATGGAGGCATTACTTGATTCCGAAGGAGTTTGTTCTATACAGTGACAACCATGCACTGCAGTTTGTGACTCAATAGGAGAAGTTGAATCAGAGACACGTCAAATGGGTAGAATATATGCAGAATTTCACTTTTGTAATTAAACAAATTTCTGGTACTGCTAACAAAGTTGTTGATTCTTTGAGCAGGAAGTGTTTGCAGGAATTCAAAGTCAAAACATTGGGTTTTGATGATCTCAGGGACATGTACGTAGATGACCCAGACTTTAAGGAAGTGTATGAAGCAGCTGAGAATCCAGTTCTCATAGATAGCAGCAAATGGGTCGAATACATGATCCAGGAAGGATTGTTGTTTAAGGGTAATCAACTATGTATTCTGACTTGCTCCATGAGGGAGAATCTGCTGAAGGAGAAACACAGCAGAGGATTGGACGGACACTTCAGTCATGACAAAACATTCGCAAAGTTGAGAGAATCATACTTTTGGCTAGGGATTCGATCATAGGTCAAGAGATTTGTCGATAGATGTAGAATTTGCCAGCATTCAGAGGGAAGAAGACAAAATGCGGGATTTTATCAACCATTACCCATACTTGAGAAGCCGTGGGATGAAATTAGCATGGATTTCATATTGGGATTGCCAAGGACACAAAGAGGATTTGATTTGATCTTTGTGGTGGTGGATAGATTTTCCAAGATGGCACACTTTATCCCATGTCAGAAAACTAGTGACGCGACTCACATCGCGAATCTGTTTTTCAAAGAAGTTATTCGACTTCACGGCCTACCAAAAAGCATAGTTTCAAACAGAGACACGAAGTTTGTAGGGAAATTTTGGAGGACGTTATGGAAGAAGTTGGGAACTAACTTGTTATTTAATTCGTATTATCATCCTCAGATGGATGGACAGACTAAAGTGGTAAACAGAAGTCTGGGAGATTTGCTGAGAAGCCTGGTGGCAGAACACCACAGCCAGTGGGACAACATATTACCACAGGCGGAGTTTTCTTATAATGATTCAATCAACAGAAGTACAGGACAAAGTACATTTCAAATTGTTTATGGCATACAGCTGAGGGGAATTTCTGAATTGAAGGATTCAGAACAGAATGCAACTAGGAGCGCTAGTGCAGAAGAATTTGTAGAGGCGATGAAAGAACTTCACATCCAAGTGAAGGAGCGGTTGCAGAATTCAAGTCAGGAGTATAAGCGGAGAGTAGATCAACATAGAAGACAACTTCAATTCGAAGTTGGTGACTTGATTTTGGCACATCTGAGAAAGGAAAGGTTCCCAAGAGGAACATATAATAAATTGAATATGAAGAAGATCGGACCATGTAAGGTCTTGAAAAAAATTGGAGAAAATGATTATGAGATTGAATTACCCGATGGGCTCGGAATTTCTCCGATATTCAATGTCTCAGATTTATATCCATACAAAGTTGAGGAAGCAGGAACAAATGATGAACAGTCAGAGGTTCAATGGAAAAAGAAGATGCCAATTGTAGAGACACCACAGATGGAAAGCATACTGGACAAAAGAATTAGTAAGAAGACCAGAAGAAAGCAATACTTTGAGTATTTGGTCAAGTGGAAGGACCATCCAGTTGAAGATGCCAGCTGGGAGAATGAAGCAGAAATCCAGAAGCATGGACAGACCATGCAAGAGCTCATGGATAGGATCCCATGAAGATTTTCAAGCGAGGGAGTATGATGCAGGAGCATCGCCCACGTCAAGAGAGCCAGCGCGGGAGTGAAGGACAACTGGACAAGTCCAACACAATTTTTGAAATTGTCTTGAACATAATGCGCCAACCTTAAATGTGATAGTAAAGAGAGGCATACTTTTATATTGTAATCAGACCTTGAGCATCCTGCTCTTGTCTGAAGTAGATAGAGGTATTTATGTTGAGATGAAATAGGTATATAGAATTTAATTATTAGATTAGACAGTTTTAGAAAGAAAGAGGGAAACGGGATATAGACACCCTCATTGTGTATTGTAACATTAGCATGATTGAAGCAGGAAGAGGAAGAGAAGCAGAGAGTTGTGTAAAAACACCCATGTACAGATATTTGGATTAATACAAAGAGGTTGATTAATTTCATGGTTTTGTGTCTGTTCTCTGCGTATTCATGTTGAATGATATGCTCGTGAATGTTTGTTTCCTGTTATGCATTTTATTTACTGTTGTGTATATGATTTCATATTTGGGTTTGAAGTCTGAAGAGAAGAAGAAATGAGTTTCAATTGTTTCTCTATCTAAGCAAGGATTCTTGCAAGGAGTGCAGTTGAATTCGTCCGCAAGGAGTGCATTTATAGAAGGCTCAGATAGTTTAACTCTTGTTCTTGTTCACCCAGAAGTGAAATTGGGTCACAGGAGCCATGCAAGGAGTGCGCAGGCTAAGGAAAGTCTCAGTTGTGAACCTGTGCAAAATATTGAGAGACCATTGATGTAGAGTGTGTGCAAGGTCGAAGAGTGTTTAACACTTCAGGTGTTTGGAAATTTGCCGCAAGGAGTGCGTGCAAGGAGCCTCTTTGAGGCTCGAAGTTGAGAGAAGCTCAGGAGGAGTAAGGCCTTTGAAAAACATTGAGGGACATCAGAGGTTTTGTAGCACAAGTGGATAAGTCCAGGGAAGGGCTCTTGGTTTTCCTTCGTAAGGGATCACCAAAGGGAAGAAATCGACAGTCAAAAATCTGTGGGGAGGATTAGCGAAACCTTGCCAGCTGTCAGGTCTGCCAGAGAAGTGAGGAGGTTATGGTTGCATCCAGAGTTCAATCTCAAGATATTGTGGACTGCCGAATCTACACATAGATAGTCGTCAGTCGTTGGATTGACCAGGATTTGCACGAAGTTTAAGCTTCGGGAACAGGTGGAGGAAAATTCTGACCCAAGGCGTGGCCATCGAGATTTCATCATTCACAAAATTGGGAGTCACGAGGACGAGTGATCGGGAATTTTCATAGTGAAAACCCCGAGATCAATCAGAGCCATCCATCAGTTGGGACACATGGGTGAGATCGGAAGCCCATTAGCACTTCAGTCATCGGGACTCACATAAGCGAGTGTTTTGGCTTTATAGTTGACAAGACCCGAGGATAAATCTGAACCATCCATCCTCTTGAGACACGTGTCATAAATCCAAGAAAGTCAGGGATCAACATTTCGTGAGTCCTGGGGATGAGGAAAACTTACATTTCAGAATCACGAAGTCCGATTTTCCGAAAAGAGGATATCTCCATGCGGGACCCAGCTGAGGTCATCTCATCAGGACAAGACATCGAAAAATTGAAGTCGCAAGAACCCGGAGAGTAAATCAGGGCCATTGATCTCTAGAGGACACGTGGTGACAATCGAGGCTATCAGGGGAAATCCCGACAGGGAAGCCAAATCGGCATATCGAGATTCGGTGTTTCGTGAATCCTAAAGACAAGGCAACCGGAGCATTTGAAATCACAAATCGCAAAATAGCGAGGAGCAGCGAGGACCATCCATCCTTGAGGATGCGTGGCCGAGATCGAAGCTTCCGGGAAATCTCCTGAAAGGAAAGGTCAATTGTCGAGAAATCGAGAGTCGGGAAATCGGGGATCCCGTGGACAAGAGGTTTAATACATATTGACACCCGAAACCCCGAATCTCAATAAGAGATAGGATGGTGGTCATATAAGGCAGGGTCATGTGGACTAGGAACATATCCAGGAGGGGCTAAAGAAAAAGGGAAGCGCATCGGGATATCAGAGATTGGGAATTCGAGGAAACAAGTGTTGGTGACATCAGGGATTGGAAAACCTTGAAACCTGATTGCTATTTTCTATGGAGATCGGAGAAGCGCTCAAACCTAAGGGATGTAACGAGCAGGAAAGACCTATGGGTCAAATTTAATAGTGATTCCAGGGGAGAATCAAAGGAGCCACTCCGGATTGAGGGTAAATTAGAACAATCCTTAAGACCAAGAGGTCAGGCACGGGACCTGCTGAGGTAGGTGCCTGGGTGGACGCGATCAATTTGGCTCAATGATGAGTTTCGATACAAAGGCCATTTGTATTTAAGTAAATAATCAAAAATTAAATGTGGTACTTTCTAATATTCATGCTACACCTACAGTTGGGCACTCCGAGTTTACCAAAACCTATGACTGGGTCAAACGTTCTTTTTTTCTGAGGGTATGAAACAAGACATTTGTAATTGTGTGGCTGAATATGATGTGTGTCAACGCAACAAGGGTGAAACTGTCAAAGAGCCTACCACACTACAACCGCTTCTGATTCCTCCTGCTATTTGGCGGGATATCTTTATGGATTTTATTGTCGGGTTACCTAAATCGGGTAATAAATCAGTCATCATGGTGGTTGTTGATCGTCTTTCCAAGTATTCTCATTTATGTACTCTTCAAGACCCATTTACAACATCTACTGTGGCTCAGATTTTCATGGATCGGATCTTCAAGCTTCATGGCATGCCACATTCTATTGTTTCTGATCGCAACCCAACATTCACCAGTAATTTTTGGCAAGAACTATCCAAGATAAAAGGCATCCAATTGCATCTTATCACATCTTATCATCCCCTAACTGATGGTCAAACTAAAGTTGTCAATAAATGTTGGGAAAAATATTTGAGGTGTTTTGCATCAGAAAGGCATAATCACTGGTATTAATGGTTACCACTAGCTGAATGGTGGTACAACACTTCGTACCATACAACTACGCACATGAATCCTTTTGAAGAAGTATATGGAAAAAATCCACCTTCCATCCTCTCATATTTTCTAGGTGTCTTGAAGGTCCAAGCAATTGAACAAACACTTACAATTCGAGAAGCTATTATTTGTACCCTCAAAGAGAATTTGGTCATGGCCCAGAATCACATGAAACAACAAGTAGATCAAGGTCGCTCTGAACGTCAATTTGCCAAAGGGGATCAAGTGTTTCTTCGACTGCAACCTTACAAGAAAAATTCCCTCAAGGTTGACCATTGTCAAAAACTGGAGCCCAAATTTTATGATCCTTATACCATTCTCAAGAGTGTGGGATAGGTGTCCTATCAATTAGATTTTCCCATTCATTCTAAGCTCCATCCTTTTTTTCATGTTTCATGCTTAAAGAAGGTGATTGGAACTAAGTGCCAAAATCAAACCAACCTTCCTGAGTTAGATGAAGAAGGATCCATTTGGATACAACCACAAGCAAGTTTAGACTAGTGTGAGTGTCGACTGCATCAGCAAACCATCAAGGAAGTGTTAGTCCAGTGGAAAGATACAACTCCAACATATGCCACTTGAAAACCAACTACCATTCTACAACAATTTCCCCATCTCAAGCCTTGAGGAAAAGGCTATTTTTAAGGGGGAGGACATGTTAGGGACCTAACCCATCATGTAGGTAGAATAATTTATTTCCATGTAATAAAGGTCAATATTAATAAGGCCTAGAAATAAGGAAGAATAAGTCCAATGTAAGAAGACCTAATAGAAGCTTCCGCTTCTATAAGGATCCTCCTCTACATGGTTCTTTTGATAGACATATTTATTATAAATAGGAGTCAAGGGTATGAGAACTTTTGTCTTGGATATTATTGTAATAGAGATCTTCTCTGTTGGAGGTTTCCCCATCGAAGAGGAAAGTGAACATTGCTCTTGGTAATCAAAGTGTTATTTCTAGTGTTATTTTGTTATCATTTTGGTATTATCGTGGTGTTGTTATAGTTATATTGTTGCTCATCTTCCATTTATATCTATTTATTTCTGTTCTGCATACTTTTTATATCTTGAATATTACATTTCCAAACCAAACTCCCTTCAACAACACCATTGCTCCTCGAACCATCCTACATGTTTCCTTTTCAAATATTGTTTTCACCCCTGCATTGTCCATTTTTCTTACATAAATCACATTTTTGGCCAATCCTGGGATGTGAATAACACTAGGTAGTGTTCTAATCCTTCCATATACGAGCCTCAACTTGAATTTTATTCTTCCTATGATTTTGGTTATCGATTCATCACTAAGGAAAATATTACCTCCATCATACCTTTCATATTCACAGAACCACTCCCTGTGGGGAGTCATATGAAAGGATGCACCTGATTCAACCAACCATGCCTCATGATCTTCATGTGTGTTTGAAGAAGCCAAGTACACATCCCCTCCTTCTTCCTTAGAGTTATTTTCTTTTGTAGAAGGAGCTTCTTTAGATCCCTTCTTTTTCTCAACTTTGCATCCACATTGCTTCTTGTAGTGCCCTTCTTTTCCACATCTCTAGCAATCCTTTACAAAATTTTTGAGAGATTTAGATCTACCCTTAGACTTACATTTCCCAATTGAGGACCTAGATCTATTTATTTCCTAGGAGCATCCTCTTGCAAATAATGCATATGTGCTATGTCCTTCCATGTTCTTCCATCTCATCTCCTCCGACAACAAGGATGAGACCACTTCATCAAACTTCTACGAAGTTGTATTACTACCTATGGACACAACCAGACTATCCCACGAGTTTGGTAAAGAGCACAATAAATTGGTACACTTATCTTCATCTAAAATGTTAGTCTAGTGGAAAGATACAACTCCAATAGATGCCACTTGGGAACCAACTACCATTCTGCAGCAATTTCCCTATATCCAGCCTTGAGGAAAAGGTTGTTTTTAAGGGGGTGGACATGTTAGGGACATAACCCCTCATGTAGGTAGAATAATATATTTCCACGTAATAAAGGTCAATATTAATAAGGCCTAGCAATAAGGAAGAATAAGTCCAATGCAAGAAGATCTAATAGAAGCTTTCACTTCTAGATGGATATTCCTCTAGATGGTTCTTTTGATAGACATATTTAGTATAAATAGGAGTCGAGGGTATGAGAACTTTTGTCTTGGATATTATTGTAATAGAGATCTGCTCTGTTGGAGGTTTCCCCATCGAAGAGGAAAGTGAACATTGCTCTTGGTAATCAAAGTGCTATTTCTAGTGTTATTTTGTTATCATTTTGGTATTATCGTGGTGTTGTTCGGGTTATATTGTTGCTCATCTGCCATTTATAGATATTTATTTATGTTCTACATACTTTTTATATATGGAATATTACATTTCCAAACCAAACTCCCTTCAACAACACCATTTCTCCTTGAACCGTCCTACAGGTTTCCTTTTCAAATATTGTTTTTACCCATGCATCGTCAATTTTTCTCAAATAAATCACATTTTTGGCCAATACTGGGATGTGAAGAATACTAGGTAGTGTTCTAATACTTCCATATATGAGCCTCAACTTGAATTTTCCTCTTCCTATGATTTTGGTTATCGATTCATCACTGAGTAAAACATTACCTCCATCATACCTTTCATATTCACAGAACCACTCCCTGTGGGGTGTCATATGAAAGGATGCACCTGATTCAACCAACCATGCCTCATGATCTGCCTGTGTGTTTGAAGAAGCCAAGTACACATCCCCTCCTTCTTCCTTGGAGGTATTTTCTTCTGTATAAAGATCTTCTTCAGATCCCTTTTTTTTCTCAACTTTGGATCCACATTGCTTCTTGTAGTGCCCTTGTCTTCCACATCTACAACATACCTTTACAAAATTTTCGAGGGATTTAGATCTACCCTTAGACTTAGATCTCCCACTTGAGGACTTATATCTATTTATTTCCTAGGACATTCCTCTTGCAAATAATGCATCTGTGCTATGTACTTCCATGTTCTTTCGTCTCATATCCTCCGACAACAAGGATGAGACCACTTCATCAAACTTCTAGGAAGTTGTATTAATACCTATGGACACAACCAGACTATCCCACAAGTTTGGTAAAGAGAACAATAAATTGATACACTTATCTTCATCTAAAATGTTAGTTCAGTGGAAAGATACAACTCCATCAGATGCCACTTGGGAACCAACTACCATTCTGCAACAATTTCCCCATCTCAAGCCTTGAGGAAAAGGTTGTTTTTAAGGGGGAGGACATGTTAGGGACATAACCCCTCATGTATATAGAATAATATATTTACATGTAATAAATGTCAATATTAATAAGGCCAAGCAATAAGGAAGAATAAGTCCAATGTAAGAAGACCTAATAGAAGCTTCTGTTTCTAGAAGGATCTTCCTCTACATGGTTCTTTTGATAGACATATTTTGTATAAATAAGAGTCGAAGGTATGAGGAATTTTGTCTTGGATATTATTGTAATGTAGCTCTGCTCTGTTAGAGGTTTCCCCCTCGAAGAGGCAAGTGAACATTTCTCTCGATAATCAAAGTGTTATTTCTTGTGTTATTTTGTTATCATTTTGGTATTATCATGGTGTTTTTTCTGGTTATATTGGTGTTCATCTGACATTTCTAGATGTTTATTTATGTTGTGCGTACTTTTTATATCTGGAATATTACAGTTCCAAACCAAACTCCCTTCAACAAAACCATTGCTTCTCGAACCATCCCGTAGGTTTCCTTTTCAAATATTGTTTTTACCCCTGCATCGTCCATTTTTCTTACATAAATCACATTTATGGCCAATCCTGGGATGTGAATAACACTAGGTAGTGTTCTAATCCTTCCATATATGAGCCTCAACTTGAATTTTCCTCTTCCTATGATTTTGGTTATTGATTCATCATTGAGGAAAACATCACCTCCATCATACCTTTCATATTAACAGATCCACTCCCTGTGGGGAGTCATATGAAAGGATGCACCTAATTCAACCAACCATGCCTCATGATCTGCATGTGTGTTTGAAGAAGTCAAGCACACATACCCTCCGTCTTCCTTGAAGGTATTTTATTCTGTAGAAGGAGCGTCTTCAGATCCCTTCTTTTTCTTAACTTTGGATCCATAATGCTTCTTGTAATTCCCTTCTTTTCCACGTCTCCAACATACCTTTACAAACTTTTCAAGATATTTATATCTACCCTTAGACTTAGATCTCCCACTTGAAGACTTATATATATTTTTTTCCTAGGAGCGTCCTCTTGAAAATAATGCATCTGTGCTATGTCCTTCCATGTTCTTTCGTCTCATCTCCTCCAACAAAAAGGATGAGACCACCTCATCAAACTTATAGGAAGTTGTATTACTACCTATGGACACAACTAGAGTATCCATCAAGTTTGGTAAAGAGAACAGTAAATTGATTGTTAAGAACCAAATATAAATATAGCATAGAAAAACCTCAGAAGAAGTACTCAACACCTTGAAAAAGAGATAATTTCAGATAATAAGCCTCTTTGAGGGGGAAACCTCCTTTTACCCCACTTAAATGTTCAAGTACAAGATGATTCCA
>ML810701.1:36140-90167 GCA_009831015.1 Picea engelmannii
GTTTCGGCATCTGTGTACCAGCATTTGTGTTTCAGCATAAGTTCCAGCATCCGTGTTTCAGCATTTGTATTTCAGCCTTTGTGTTCCTGCATCTCTTGGGCGCCTTTGTGTTCCAGCATCTCTTGTGCGTCTTCTATAACCAATCGATTGCCATCAATGACAACCTTGACCATCTGCGTCATCTTTGCTATAGCCATATTCCAACAAAAATGTTTCCCATTAAACTTCTCGATCTCCATTTTTGAACTGCTTTCCATTTCTCTTCACATGAAGATTCAATACCGTAGAACTCCCATTGTAACAAGTCTTATCAAAGTCTCGAGCCAAACCCTTGACAAAAAAGGCATCCCCCTGAAGCCAATAATAGCTCTGATACCAAATGTAGATTTTAACCTTGTACAATTATTTATTGCAAACAATTTTTCAGTAAAAGAACATAAAATATACAATGGAAAATACACACATTACACATAGAGTTTTCCCTTGGAAACCCAAATCGGGAAAAATATCATATTCTATATTCATTCACAATACATTTCTAACATATAGTAGCCAACGACATCCAAAACCCTAACCCAATGACTTAGATTAGTAAAAAACCCTAATTCCTTAGCCGAAAATAGAAAACCATTGACAAAAACCCATGTGTTGAAAAATCGCCCAACAATGGACATGAAAATTGAGGCGACAAAAAAAAGACGTAGGAAAGGTAACACGTGTCATGAGGAAAAACTGGTGGATTAGACCGTTAGTTCAGGCATGAATGTACAAGGAAAACTATTGAAGGGTTATAAAAGCACACCAAGGGCCGACCGAGAGGCATTGGACAAGAAAATGGCACAGAGGACGTGCAAAAAACACTCCCAAAAAAATGGCACAAGATGAAAGACAAAGGTAAGGGGCCAAAAACATCTATGCACAAGAATATGAAATCCCACAACTAACCAACTATATACACTCTGACATATGGTGATATTGATAGAATCGGTTACCAAGTGAGGGATTCCACAAAGGAGGTAGTTTAATAGGTGTCACAACTACATGAAGACATGAACAAAAAGGTGCAATAAAAGTTGATGACATTATAATAGCGGTTGGAGGTAATGATAATAGTTCCAAAGAGAAGATATGATGAAGGACAGCCGACAAGCGTGACAGGAGAAGCAAGGGCCACCACTTCGTACCTACTAGAGATCATTACAGGGTTCCTAATTTTTAACATCTCCCCCAAAGTAATTGAGTTCCCTATGTTGGAGATGAAGGAACATGCACAAGTACTAAGTCACCTAGAATTAGTCTTGTCACAGATACCCATGGAAGCCTTACAAGGCTTGCAGGCCAAGCTGGCATAGGAAATACATTTCTACACATAATTAATGACAAAGTAGTTAAGCAAGGTAGTGGTAGATAAGAAAGACCTACAAAATGTTCATATTGAGGTATTGCAGGAGAAGGAATAGGTTGAACAAAAGGAAAGAGGGTACAACAAGTTGTCCAGAAGGTATATAGGATGAATCCTCATATACCAATGGTGATAGAAGCCATAATAGAGGAGTAGACATAAAAAATCAACGAAGTAATTCAAGGATTCTGCAACAAGATTGGAGTGTTGGAAGCATGCACCACACCAGGTACACCACCTAAGGAGAAGAAACGCATATATATAAAAACCATAAACTTAGTCACAAGGATTAAGAGTCTCGATGAGGAGTGTGCGAGGTTATGTGAAGAACGAATGTAGATTTGGACACAACTGACGGTGAATCTGGAGCTGAAATAAATCGAGGAAAGTGTAATAAGTGTGCAAGAGAAGGTGCAGAAAGCCAAGAAAATAATAAACACTCTACCACCATTGGAACACATGATGACCATCCTTGCAAACAAAAATTTATACAACGAGATAAAGAAGATGAGGGCAGAGTAGAAGACTTTCGCACATCGATTGGAATCCCTACAGGATGACACACTCAAGATAATATGATGATTGACAATGATGTAGGGAATGTTTAAGAAATCTAAGAAATATTGTGTGGAGAATATTGTGATGCTAATGACACCGTCCATAGAATAAATATTGGAGATGAATGCTTAGGCAAAGAAGAAATTCGCTATAGTTAGAGAGAGATTGAAAAAATTTATTGACTCATGGAAGGGAGCGATGAAACAATCATGAGTGGCTCGGGATGAACCACATGTGAGTATTGGGGGCCTGTTGGATAGGCATTTTGGATTCAATTTTTAGAAATATCCTAAGGGTTGAGGACTGTGCAGTAAAGGTGCATTCAAGATTAGAGTGCATAGTAAAAGTGCATTTGGAGGCACATAAGAAGATAAATCAAGGAAATAAATAAATAAAATAAAGAAAGAAGATAAATAAGGAAAATCATCATGCATGCCAAAAGGAAGCAAAAGCAACATGAATGGGCGAAGGCAGGAAAACCATGAACAAACTATGTGTTGTCAAGAATTGTAATAATCAGTTGTCATAAGTTTTTTGAATAAACTAGTAAGGTTTTGAGCCCTAACTCTATGTATAAATATGTAATGGGCTGGGAATAATAGGTTGTTATTGTTGGGAGAATAGGTTGAGAATGGGAGAGAGTCTATGTTTAAATATTCAGGGGAGATTTTGCATAGAGAGGTTTTCACTACAGAGAAGCTAGGAAGCATAGGGAATGATATCATGACGCATTTATTGAATCACAGTGCGCAAGTATGAGATGAATTGCGTGAAGAATAATAAAGAAGCCAATTGTTGTGGACGTAGCCCAAGGATTGGGTGAACCACATTGAATTTTGTGTATGAAAGTGTCTTCTTATGTGATTGTTCATGAATTTTCTATTTATGCATGATTAGATCTAGCTTTGAGTGATGTGCAATAATTATAAAAGTTCCAGTGAATGGTCTATGTCACAGTCTATGTTATAATGGTGTTAGATAATTGAGCGTACCAATTAATCAAGGGATAAGAGATGCAAAATATTGCATAGAGGGTATATAAGTATCAATGAAAATGTTGATGATGTCATATACCCTCATCCTTGCAAAAAAATGGTTCCTGCAATCCCACTAGATACCTCGGATGAGAATTCACTTCCATGCAGGTGATGCTGAAAGGGGTGGTATTTGAAGGGTTTTTTTGGTTAGATAACTTGAACCTAGGGTCATACAACTACATGCAAAGAAAATTGTTGAACGAATCACCAAATAGGTCAACCATATGGTTTATAATATTGTTTTCCAAATATTTGTTCTGAGCATTCCATCATGTGTGAATGGTGGGCCCAAAAACCTCTAAAGGGTTTTCGTATAAGGTCCTGCAGAAAACATTGTTTCCTGCAAAACGATATGATAATTAGATTAAAATAATATGAAATATGTAGGTTTCAATCAAATGGTAGGAACTATTTAAGATATTCAAAAATACATGGGATTTGTGTTATCTTCAAGGGAACCAAGTTATCATCCACCAAAAATATGATGGAGAGTGTTCCTGAGATTTGAACACATGATGGTCTAGGATAACAATGCTCTGGCAATGCAAATCCTCATGAGATCCACCTTGTATACCATCATGTCAAGTGTCTACAATGTGTGGTGGGGGAATCTCATAGGCCCCATGAGTTTCAATCCTTTGAGCCAAAAACATAGAGGAAAATAACCTTGTGGGTATGTGGTTCTTGCTAGGACATTGTGGGGTTTGTGTCCCTATGATTAGGATGTCTTATCGTATCCAAAAATGAATACAATTTTTATTTTTTTTATTATTTCTCATATAACGCTATCAGACAAAATTTATGAAATAATTTGTTTTTTTTTAATTGAACTTACCCCAAATTGTTCTATATCCTTCCTTAAAATTTCTAGCCTTTCTTTTCCCTCTGTAAGTGACTTACACCTAGCAAATTCAATGAATTCCCTACTTTCCTTTCTCAAAGTCTTTCAAATTGTTTGCATTAGGTTAATGTAATTATATATTTCATCCCACACATCATCTTTGTCCAATGGTGTGATCGTCTACATCAACAAATAAACATCTTAATTCAATTATTGTCAATAATAATTTAAATGTAAATCAGGGTTATACATGCTCCGATCTATTTGGTGCCTTCCCATGATCACCCTGCCACATAATAAGATGCATGACAATTTAGAATGTTAGAAAACAATCTAAGAAGCATGAGCTATTAAAATTCATGTTAAAGATATATAAATGAAAACATTAATTATAGGTTTGGTACATTGGTAGAACATATTTACCCCCATAATAGAAGTTCTTCCATTGATTCAATTCAAATCGTAATCAGCCAACAACTCTTCCCCTGCAATTATTGTTTTCACTGCACACACATATATCTTATTTCGTTGATGCAACTCAAATATACAATTGAGTTTATTTCTTGTTGTCCCACGTCTTGTAATGTTAATAGGCCCTATAATATTCCCTGACTCCTTTGGCCTTCCATAAATATACATTGTTTCTCCTTTATTGTGATCATTGTCTTTTAACTATATATAAATTGCAATGACTGCATATCTCTGCATGCTTGGCATATATCAGACTAGTCTCAACCAATCTCCATAGTTGTAGCATGGTCTGACATACTCCATCAACTCAACAAGTCCTCCATATTTCACCTTTATGCCATCCATGGAGAATAGACCCAGACCATGAATGGACAACAAAGAAATGTGATACATCTTCTCATTGACACAAAAGTTAGTGTCCAATTAAGGAAGTTCATTGCGTACCCATATCCTCACTAGATATATGTACCTTAAAAGAACTTTGTTGTCACCTATGCTCTAATTGTCACAAGAACGTGAACATCCTTCAACAAGAAAGAATTGTGTGTGCCTACATAATTTTCTTCTGACCTTTTAACCTCCAGTTGATCTCAACCTGTTTGATGTGTTGAATGTAACACTTTCCCCCCTCCTTCAAGAAATTCCCTCGCTCGAGAATGATAGGTCTGATAGGTACCTATTTGGTTATACCTAAGATGGATCGAATGAGAAAAATTAGTTAGCAAATAGACAATAGTTGCACCATTGATTTCTTGCTCAGTATAAAACTCAGTTCATCATTGGAAACATCATATTTAACTTTACCATTCATTAAAATGTATTCATTATATTCTCTTCTTCATTTTTAAATCCCATGACTAAGACTCTTTGAAGAAAGTTGTGAACATCCAAAGAGTGAAAGTACATCAACGCCCTTTTTCTCAATTATGTAAATGTCCCAACCATTTTAGTGGCACCAACAAAAATATTTTGCATCCTGCTAACTAGAAGTATTACAACTTCCATATACAATGCATCCAAGGTTTCACATGAACTTCCATATACACTGCATCCAAGGTTTCACATGGTTTAGCAGGCCAAAAGACTTTTAGACATTTAGAGCCTATATGTTGTATATAATTCATGAAGACAATAATATATATTGTCAGTTTCCTAATAGAAAACTCTTAAAAAAGAGTTGTTAATAATGATGATTATCGTTTTAATCAACAAAAGCTAACATACAAATACAAGAAATTATAGTAAATATATTAATTAAAATAAAATAATAACAATGTGAATGTGAGGACATGAGCATAAGCTCAATATAATAATATTCAATAATCTTCATATCATGATTGAGTGAGATGCAATAATATTTAAAAGAAATCATATAAATAAATATATTGTATTAAAGATATTTAACATGTATGTATTTTAACAAAACATTATTTTAATTTTTAAATTATTATTTTAAGAAACCAGGTAAATATTTAAGAAATTTTATTTTAATATGTAAATATATTAATAAAAATAATAAATTAAAAAAAACATATAAATAAATATATTGTATTAATGATATTTAACATGTATGTATTTTAAGAAAACATTATTTTAATTTTTAAATTATTATATTAAGAAACCATGTAAATATTTAAGAAATTTTATTCCTCAATTTTGGAAATATAGATTATTAAACCCTCTTTCGTTTATATTCTAGCATTGGAATATGACATAACACCTTTTAAATATTTGCAATGTGAGATTACCCTTATATATTCATTCTTGAATGCCTTATGGGAGTAATCATTATTTCTTCCTTTTTTGAACATCACATTGCAATATAATATTTTATTATATATGTTGTCATAATTTATTACACGTCTATAAAAATATTACCACATATTTATATTAATGAAAATGAACTTTGGAAACATAGATTAACTAACACTCTTTAATTCCTTTTTTAACATTGCACTGTGACATACAGAAAAAAAATCTTTAAATATTAAGTTTGAAAAGTTGGCATGCACTACATACCTTATGTACAAAATTGTTCAATGGTCGTACATGGTGGGAAATTGTTTTTCCATTTTGACACTCAAGAAGTAATAAAATAGGGTTATATGTAATACTCTATCAAATATGGACTATGTGAAAATTGATGTAGCAAATTAGGGAATTATCCTAAAAATAATTACTGGTTTGTTAAACAATATTATCTCAGTTTATTTGAGATGAAAGAGCATTAAAATATTGTGACTCAGCAATTCGCAATATTACACAAAACCTCTTAAGTATTTTGTTTGAAATGATAGAATCTGGCATAACCCTCTTTTATTCATTCTTGAAGACCATAATGTGAGTTAACCATATTTTATTTTTTTCAAATGTCATAATGTGACATAATACATTGTGCAACATAATCTTGCATGGTATATGTTTTCATATTTCATTACATATTTATAAAAATATTACTATATATTTATATTAACTAAAGTCATATTTTAGAAACATATGTTAATTAAAGTTATTTTCTTCATTTTCTTACACCGCACACTAACATAAAAGTAAGACGCTTTTTATAAAACCTATTAAGGAATTACATTTGAAATGTCATAATGTGACATAGTATGTGTAATAAAATTCCATACTACTTTTTTTTTATGAAGATTGGGAAATTTTATTCATTAAAAATTGTGCAGTTGAAGTTGCTTAGTACAAAAACATAATCGTGGTATTCATAACAAAAAACCAGAATCAAAAGTCCATTTATTCCCCAAGTTTCTATATCCTTCAAATAGTTCCAGAATTTTCTACTGGAGTTTCTATAGAAAATGGAATATATCCGATAGAACACACCAACTATTTTTACAAAAAAACAAAACATGACTATTCTGGAAGTAAAACATTCTAGAAATCTTCTCTTTTTAGTATGTCTTCATCTGTGGGTTTCACCATGATATTCAAATCTAGCAATCTCCTCATGTTTTTCTCCTCCGACCTATGGGAAAATCTAGAGTCCATATCTTAAGATGACTTTGTTGATGTATCCTCCTGTTGATCCATCTGATGTTGTAGAGATTCCCCATGTCATCAAAGATAATCCACCTGATATTGTAGCTTCCCAATGAATGCTTGATGTTGGTCCATAGTTTCTAATGCAAATGTTACTATGGAGGTAAGGGAATTCACCTTAATTTCCAGTCTCTGGGTTGTGGTGAATTTGTCCTCCATCTCTTCTTCTATTTTTACTGAACTTCTCATGTCTTCCATTGGAAACTATTAAAATATTTGATGTGTTCATTTTACCATAGAAAATATCACTATTGTCACCCAACCATAGGCATGCATCCACCCCCTAGCACCTTAACCTTTACTAGATAGAATGATTCCAAAAAGTGACACTAGAACTAACAGATAAACCCTACCTGCAACAATAGCACGAGATGGAACCAGAAAACACCATTCAACTGTAGAAACAAGATAAGACAAGGAGAGCACACCTTATCCAAAGGTAGCACACAAGAGAGATAGTCTCCAAAAGCATAGAACAAGAGCAATAATCAACTGCAACAGTTGCAGTTGCACTTCGTAGGCTACCACCAAGAATAATCAAATACCACCAAGAATGTCACCAATAATACCACCAAGAGATACTAGAAGGTAGGATGCATATCTTAGGCTAGATATTGCTAGAGAGAGAGACCAAGAATCATCCCAGAAGATGCACCTTCCTTTATTGCATCTGCAACTCCAAACTTGCGCTATAAAATTATGAGAGAGTGAGTGAAGTGTGTACAAAATGAGCTCAATAGCCTCTTATTTATAGTACTTCTTGTCACATGTCTAGGCCGACTTCTCTTTTTGGAGGGTAATACTTTAATATTATTTATTTTATTGAGTCGACTAGACTTCTAGGGTTCTCAAAAATCCGTTTAAGGTTTTTATTTCTTTTGGAATATTCTATTCTAGTCAAAGGTTACATATGGATGTTAATATTGTTGGGTATGTGTTATATTATTTGCATGTGTGTGTGTGGGTGCGTCAGATTCGACAACTGCGTCTAACGATCCCAAATTACTTCTCTCTTTGTATCGTGTGCACCGAGCGCTTCCTATGGGGGTCCCAAGGGGGGCCAGGTATGCCCCCCCCCCGGCTACGCATAGCGTTCGGGGCAGTGCCCCCAAATTTTGTTTTGGGCGGTTTTTGCTATTTTTAGCGGTTTTCTAAATTAATCCTGAATTAAGGGATTAGGGTTTTGGTAGATAAATAATACCTAAAACATTGTATATATTGTATGGTGAATGGTGAAATTAATATAATAAAGAGTTGCAAGGTGCGACACCAAGCAAGAATGGTTTTCTCCCAGCTAAGGGTTTCCGGTGTAAATCTTTGTGTACTATGTGTATGAGCCATTGATTAATTTATGTTTTGTTTAAGAATCTATATGCATTGCTTTACTTCATAGGTTTAAAACTTACATGTGGTAGTAGAAGGAAAAGTGGAGAAATACAAAGCTCGGTTAGTAGCAAAAGGTTATTCCCAGGTAGAGGGAATTAACTTTGGCGAGATTTTTTCTCCTATTGCCAAGTTAACTTCTATTATATTTATTTTATCTATTGATGTTGCTTTTGATCTTGAAGTGGAACAGATGGATGTGAAGAAAACATTCCTACATGGGGATATAGAAGAAGAAATCTACATGAAGTAGCCAGAAGGATTTGTAGTGAAGGGGAAGAAAGAGCTAAAGAAGTCACTATATGGTCTGAAGCAATCAACTAGGATGTGGTACAAAAATTTTGACACATACATCCTTGGATTGGGATTTGTGAAAGTAGGGATGATCACTGTGTATATTCCAAGAAGGTTGGTAATCACTTCATTTATGCAGTGTTGTATGTTGATGACATGTTTTTGGTAGGAAATAACATGGATGTTATCAAGGAGGTGAAATCACAACTATCCTCCAAATTAGACATGAAGGATCTTGGTGCTGCTAACTTCATTCTGGGAATGGAGATTAAAAGAGATCGTGCAAACAAGAAACTCTGGTTGAATCAAAGAAAATATGTTTAGATGATATTACAGAGGTTTAATATGCATGGAAGTAAACCGGTCAAGGTTCCTATTCCAATAGGTGTAGATTTATCTGTAGATCAGTGTCCCAAGAAACATGAAGAAGAAGAGGACATGGCCCATGTTCCGTATGCCAGTGTAGTTTGATGTATGCAATGGTGTATACTAGACTGGACATTGAACATCCAGTGGGAGTTTTGAGAAAGTATATGTCAAAACCAGGGAAGGAGCATTGGACAACAGTAAAGAGGGTCTTCAAGTATTTGCGTGGAACTACCAATTATGGATTGTGCTACCAAGGAAGACCAGGATTGGACAGAGTGGTGGACATACATGGCTTTGTTGATGTAGACTGGGCTGGAGATCTGGATTGTAGGATATCTACAAGTGGGTATGTGATTAACCTATTTGGAGGAGAAATCAATTGGATGAGCAAAAGACATGTTGTAGTGGCACTGCCAACTACAGAAGCTGAATACATGGTAACCGCTCATGCAAGAAAGGAAGCAATATGGTTACAAATATTGTGTTCAGGTATTGGGTTGGTACAACAAGCAGTGAGATTAGACTGTTACAGTCAGAGTGCAATCTTACTAGCAAAGAACCCATCTTATCATTCGAAGACAAAGCATATTGATGTTCAATATCAATTTGTGAGAGTCATGGTTGAAGAAAAGATGGTGTTGGTGGAAAAGGTAGACACTTTGAAGAATCTTGCAGATTCATTGACAAAGTCTATGAGCACATAAAAGTTCTTCTGGTGTAGAGTAAAAATGGGCAGTGCTGCCCTGAATTGTTGACTATATAATCCTATGGACCCTTGGATGAAAATAAAACAACAAGTGGGAGAATGTTGGGTATGTGTTATATTCTTTGCATGTGTGCGTGTGGGCGTATCAGATTGGACAAGTGCGCCTTTTTTCTCTTTTTAGCAGATTTTGCTATTTTTAGCAGTTTTCTAAATTAATCCTGGATTAAGGGATTGGGTTTTTTATAGCTACAGAATACCTAAAACATTGTATATATTGTATGGTGAATGGTGAATTTAATATAATAAAGAGTTCCAAGGTGCGACACCAAGCAAGGTTGGTTTTCTCCCGGTTAAGGGTTTCCAGTGTAAATATCTGTGTACTATGTGTATGAGCCATTGATTAAGTTTTGTTTTGATTTACTTCATAGGTTTAAAAATCACAAATATCTCCCATAACTACCATAATATTAACACTCCATCATAGCTAGGAAGTTATTAATTAAAATGGTATCAAACACATCCATCCATTTCACATGTTATGGGAAAGGCTCACATAGTATTGCAGACCATTCTACAAGTAGCATCATCATATCCACACATGATAACTCATGATCAAGCAGATCAAGTCAGAAACATCATCATCACTATCAATATCATCTTTTAGCATCCTGGAATCAAAATATATCATCGTCTGCATCATCTATTGAATCCATACTCCATCTGAGTAATCAAGCATGTTGTTGAATAAGTCATGTGCTGGAATTAATGCACTCAACATATTTTCTTGCATAAGTCACTCACTCAACATGGTGATATAGGGAGAGTTATTCCTATCGTGGTCACTTCCCATGACACAAGAAGTACGATTGTCCCAATAGATGTTGAAATCCATGCCATGGGCTACAAGAACCATTCTTCCCACTCTGGTTACTATTATGAACTTAGGAAGAATGACTATCCTGGACCAGTTCCCCCCCTCTGGTCACTATTGTGAACTTAGGGAAAATGTTTGTCCTGTGCCAACCTCCCCACTTGAGTCATTATTGTGAAATCAAAGAGATGGACCATTCTACCTGTCTGGTAAAATCCCTAGGAGAATAACTATCCAAGACTAGTCTACATGTTCAGGAAATGCCCCAAGAGAATAATTGTCCATGGTACATAAACAATTTCTTCTTCATGTACCATTCTCCACCTATAATGTTTGTCCACCAACACAATCACTATCCATGATTCCATATATCAACAAAACCTCCCAACTGAGGAATTCATCTCCTCCCTTTTAACCAAGGGAGGGTATCTCCACAAGTCCCATATTGTCCCTCAAGTATGAAACTTTATCTTGGAAAAATGGTTTTCTCAAAATATCAGTTGTCTGCTCATCGATGGAGATGTACTGGAGAATCCCTTCTCCCTTCTGGACTTTATCACTGATAAAATAATACTTGATCTCAATGTGCTTCAACTTGTCATGGAGCACGAGGTTCTAAGAAATCTTCACACAACTTTGATTATCACAATATATCATAGTCGAATCCAACACATGATCAAATAGTCCATAAATCATCTTACATAGCCATATTGATTTCATACAAGCATGACCAACTGCAATATACTCTACTTCTGCAGTGTTGAGTGTAACAGACTTATGTTTCCTTCTAGCCCATGATATCATAGTAGAGCCCAAATTGAAACATATAGCAGAACTATTATTTATGTCATATGCACTCCCTACCCAATCTGAATTAGTAAATCCATGCAATTTTATGTCACTTTTTGAGTTATATCTCAAACCATAATTTAGCATCCCACAAATATATCTCAAAATGTGCTTTGCAACTATCCAATTCTCATGTATAGGTTCCACTTGGAACTTGATCAATGTGTTCACATCAAAGAAAATGTATGGCGGGGTATAACCAAATATATATATGAGCCCATCAACTTCTAGTGCAGGGATGAGTCCATTGGATCAGAATAAAAGTCTCTCAGCTTCTTTAGATCAGTCACCATGGGAGTTTCCATGGATTTTCAATCCATCATCCTAAACTTCTAAAGGATATTTACACCATACTTTCCTTTCCTTTGCCATAGTTCCAGTCCCAAATAATAATGCACGATATCAAGATTCTTTATATTGAATTCATAGGATAACTCCTTCTTACATTGAATAATGAGAGGCTCTACACATGTCATAAATAATTCATATAGTAGAAGGATCACATGTGCATCATTCACAACCTTGTAATAAAGGTTTGGATCAACATAGCTCGTGGAAACTCCAAGTCTCGTCAAGTAATTGTCAATTTTTGCATACCAAGCTCTTGGAGCTTGCTTGAGTCCATACAAGGCCTTCTTTAATCTTCATACATGGGTTTTTCTTGGGTGTACCACAAAACCTTGAGATTACTCTATGTATACTTATTCCTCAATTACTCCATTGAGAAAAGTAGTCTTTACATCCATCTGATGTAAAATCCAACCCATGGTTTCTACAAGATATATGATGGATCTAATAGAGATGTATCTGGAAACTGGAGAAAACATCTCATCCTAGTATTCTCCCTCCTACTGCGAGAACCCTCTAGCCACGAATCTTGTCGTGTATTTATCGATACTCCAATCTACTACATGCTTTATCATGTAAACCCATTTTTAAGTGACTACAAAATTTCCTTCCGGTCTATGCACAATTTCAAATACATCATTTTTCATGATGGATTGATATTCTTCCATCATAACTTCCTTCCATTCTTTCTTCTTGAATGCTTCTTCAAAGGTGGAAGGATTTACATTGAGATGTTCTAGAGAACATGTATTTTCTTCCTTGGGAACTTCATGTTCTTCTTCATCGTTGGGAACCATGGAATCTTCTGTAGATTTCCCGAATCCAATATTTTCATCAAAAATCACATCTCTATTGATTTCAACCTTCTCTTGACATGGAGCATAGATTTTGTAATCTTTTGATGACTCACTATATCCAACGAATATGCCCTCCTTTCCTGAAGGTTCCAACTTCATTATTTTGTCCATAGGAACATGAATATAGACAGGAAATCCAAAGATCCTCAAGTGTTCAACACCTATATTCTTTCTAGAGAAAGCTTCTTCTGGAGTCATGCTCTTCAATATATCATGAGGAATTCTATTCTTAACATATACAACTGTCATATTTGATTCTCCCCATAGAAACATGGATAGATTCTGGTCATTCATCATTTCCTTAACAATTTTTTCAATGGATCGGTTCTTTAGTTCTGCCACACCATTCTATTGAGGATTATGTGGGACAATTAGATCCCTTCTAATCCCGACCTCTCTGTAGAATATATTGAAATCATCTTAGGTGTACTCTACCACTTATAGAGGAGGTTGAAATTTGTCCACACGCATATGAGTGAATGATGTCAAAAACTTCTTTTTCTTTAAACAATTCCTTTATAATTGGTAATTGATGAGATCACTTGCCTTACCGCTTGATGGAGTCATCTGCTCCATGTTTTCAACTGTCACTCTAGCTCCTTCTCAGAGCTATCTCCTGTGACCTTCTCGTAACAAGAACAACAGGAGTAAAATTATTTCCAATAGAATTTTCATAAGAACATATATATGGTATCAAGGATGGTAGTCATCATAGGATTATGAAAGTGAACTTCCCGGGAGAAAAAAAAGAAACATCTCCTAGAGGAGATGTTAGGTCATTTTGTAAACATGTGCAATAAGAATCTATATCAATAGTACTTGCATGAAACCAAGTATACCTAGCAGTAATAGAACCTTTCAAAGATTGTTGTCACAACTATAGTGTTTACTTGTATTGTAGCAACTATCAAAATTGATATGTGCAAATTGAAATTTAATAATTTGATCAATCAAACCTAGAACATGGAGCATCAACTACTAGGGAAGGTGCACTTATTCTTTTGAATGTAGTAAATCCAATATCACTACTTAGACAAGGTATCCTGTACATCCCCTTCAAACAGAATCATTCTTTTCTGGATGATATAACTTGAAAATCATATACAAGTGCATACCTTTGAAATTTGTAGCATCGTTCAACTTGTCTTGTAATCTAAAACTAAACACAATCTTGACAAGAAGAGGTTAGAAACTGAAAAAAAAAGGTTCATTGATTAGAACAAGAAAGAAACCCTGAAATTTAAACTTTGACCACAAATGATCCAGGTGGATATCGATGGCCACCCACCTTTCCCAACTAGCTCAAAACAGTTTTCTTGCAATTTTGGTAATTTACTATTTTTAGTAGTTTTCACTTCTAGAGTTGTTTTGAGGCCCTAAAAGAAGTTTTTTTTGAAACAATGGGTGAAATATTGGATTTTATTACATACTTCCCCTAAAATTAATCTCCTCGACGATACCTTTCCAATGGGCTATCATATGCCTAAAATGGATATCGTATGCAAAAGTTACGACCCCGAGAAGTTGATGTACTAACTTACCCAAACGGGGCCCACATGACTTTTGGTGCTTCATATCCTAGGGTTAGGTTTTTGGATGTATAGGGTTTTGGGAATTCCTGTTTATTGTAAAAAGGCCTTCAGAGCATTATTGTAATCATCTTCTTATGAATGAGGGCAACCATCACATCTCTTCTTAAAGATAAGCTGCCACCATTCTAGCAAGCTTGTTTCCACTGCATTTTTCGGTTCCATCTTATTTCCTTATTGAATAGAAAACCAATTTTATTGTATCTATGTTATTTTTTGTTAATAACCTCTTAATAGTTTGAAGTCACTTCATTCTTCTCATAAAATCTGGATCAACAAAAATCAATTCTGACAAAAAAGTCAACCTTTGACTTTGACCAGTAACATTTGACTTTGACTAGTCAACCTTTGACTTTGACTTTGACTAGTCCACCTTTGACTTTGACAAATAACTCAAAATTGAATTTTTTGTTGGTTGAGGGCACCAGAGGGTGTGCTAGGCTAAGGCATGCTATAATACCCAAAAATTAGGTCCAACACTTCACTGAAAGTGCCTAGGAATTTAGGTTATGGTTTGTTACAACTGCAAAATCAGAAACCCTAGTTGCAACTACAACTAGTGCTACAACGAGATTGACAAGGAACTTTCGATCTACCTTCTAGCATTTGGAATGTTTTGAAGTTATAGTGGGCCCATAACCTATCAAAATTTTCGATGTGCTCATCTAACCATATTCATGTAACCACCCTCGAGTACCTTAACCTTTACTAGATAGAATGATTCCGAAAAGACACACTAGAACCAATAGATAAAACCTACTTGCAGTAGTAGCACGAGATGGAACCAAAAAATACAATCCAATTGCAACAACAACATAAGACAAGGATAGCACACCTTCTCCAAGGGTAGCACACAAGAGAGAGTATCCACAACCATATAACAAGAACAATACTCAACTGCAATAGTTGCAGTTGCAGTTCTTAGACTACCACCAAGAATACTATAATACCACCAAGAATGTCACCAATAATACCACCAAGATATACTATAAGGTAGGGTGCATATCTTAGGATATATAGCACTAGAGAGAGATACCAAGAATCACCCCAAAATATGTGCCTTCCTTTCTTGCAGCTACAACTCCAAACTTGCACTATACCTTTCTGAGAGTGTGAGTGAAGTGTGTACAAAATGAGCTCAAGAGCCTCTTATTTATAGTCCTTCTTGGCACTCGTCTAGGCCGACTTCTCTTTCTAGAGGGTAATACTTTAATATTATTTATTTTACTGAGTCCACTAGTCTTATAGGGTTCTCACACATCCGTTTAGGGTTTCTCTTGCTTCCAGAATATTCTATTCTAGTCAAAGGTTACATATAGAGGTTAATACCTCATGCAAATAACATAATATCAATAATAATGACATAGTTGGGAATTTTGTATTGGAAACAGTGTGAATAACATGACCCGTACTCCTTGTCTTACCTACCACAATAAATCCATGTACCAATATACAACCATTGATCAATAACAACCTAAAAATTTGAATTAGAAAGAAGTCTCTAGAACCACCACTGGTCTTTCCTACAATAGTACTAACCCAAGTGCAAATTAAGTTGACAATTTTGGCTACATTAGTCTTTCGCCCACAACTATTCTAGGAAATACAAACATCAGTTACTTTGTATTACACTAGACTGATGTCGTATGTCATAGAAGCAAGCAACAACAATCATAAACGATTACACTCACTAGAACCTCCTATCTTGATAATACTGAAAACCCTTATAATAATTGAGATTGGGGCCTTGGGATGAAGAAGATGATACGCATCCAAATCCTCATAAATACTAGAAATATATTCCTTCTTATCACTACCATCATAGTTGATAATTAAAATACCATGTGGGAATACATACCATCTATCCTCATTAATGAATTTGAATACCATACTCGATACTTCCATCACCTAAGCATGTCTTTGAACTGTTGCTACATTCCCATCCAACTTCAAATACATTGCACTAGAATCAAATTGAGTTACAAAGAATACTTGTCCACTTAATTTATCATGAGTCCAGGTACACCTCCCACCTATGAGGCCTCATTTTTGCATTGACTGGAAGATCGGAGATAATGACTGCCAAGTCTTCGCAACTAGCTGAATAGACTCGAGGTTGTTCTGTCGAATATTTATCAGGGTATGGTAATAAATAAATTCCGTGTGTATGGAACTCCCACACATTGTACTACATGAACCCTTGACATGGACCCCAAGGGCCCCACAAATACCCCAAGTACCTTTTTTTATGGAAGGGTTACAATCCTTATTTGCCCAGAGACTCCCAAGGAACTTGGGGCTAATCTGATGGCTCTATTAGCCATTATGTTTGCTTCCTTAATATTCTCTCTGATAATGTGAAGATATTGGACTGTGAAGCTAGATAAGGAGAGCATAATTCTTTCCATGATTATTTTTAACTTTATCTCCTCTGGTTTAGAAAAGATAAAAAGACATCTTATGGTATTCTTTGAGACACCCACTATATTCCATTGCTTAATTTGCTTCTCAAGTGCTAGTTGTACCCCTTGATACATCACATAGGATTCTTCCATATTGTTTGTAGTGACACCTATATTCCAATAGAATTCCAATTATTTTATTCCTCGAGGTTCATACGACACTCCCCTGCACCTATTTCCCCTGAGTTTCCTTTTGGCTCCCCATCAAAACATAGAATATATCCTGAAGAAGAATAGAGCCAATTGTGAAACTCCATCACTAAAATATGAAGCTGCTAGGATGATATTTGGGAAATTTTAGTGGAGATTATCACTTTGATATGCAATTTGGCAATCCAGAGTTCCTCCTCTGGGTCCAATTTCTGAATATTTTCCACTTTGATTATTTTGGATTTCAAATATTCTACCATTTTCCGCATTGCATGATCCACTAAGGAACATGGGGGGAGGATATTGTTTTTAAAAATAACTTTGTTTCTAGCCAACCACATTTGCTAGAAAAAATATTTTGAAGAAGATTTCCATGTTCTCTTAAGAACAATTTTCCCATGAAAATAACCTTGGTATTGTTATCACTCCAGGAAACTCTCCTAGGATGTAAGTCGGAGATGCCTGGTAACTAACTCTTTTTTGGGAAATTTTTTTCTCAATATTTGAAGTGGTTTTCTGGATCAAAATGAATATCCAAGGGATGAACTGTGTTTCAAGACTGTCTAGAGATACAAAATCTCACAAGGCTTTCTAGCATCGTGGTCAGATAAAGTTTGATTAAATGGGGGAAGGAATACAACTATTGAACCAGATTATGTTTCATACCAACAAACACAATGGGTCTAACAACCGAGAAATAGCTTATGATAATCAACTAAAACAATTAAATCAATGAGATGACAGTCACTRCAAATTGAATGAGTTTCAACAAAGGGACATCCACTCATAAGCTATAAAAGAAAAGAAGAGAAAATCTGACACAGAACTGAAAGAAGCTTGCAGTTTTTTATAAAATAAGAATAAGTCTGTGTGTTACAGAGGCAGCATCATAGTCCTCAAAATCGAACCCTTGTTTGATCTCAAAACAGGCATTTTATAGCCTTTACAAACAGTTGAACAGATCCTAAAAGCATGGATTTGTCATTAAATGAAAACAATCCTATTCTATTTTAACAACTTTAAAATCAAAATCTTCAACAGCTAAATTAAGATATCGAATCTGTCTTCAGTCTTCAAAAATTCACCAACTCCCTCCTTCAGCTTTAGCATCTGCAGTGTGGTAGAATAAAATGACACCTGTATATGACTGTGGAACTTTCCAGTATTCGTGGCCAATTTTTTAGGAAATGTTTCTTTGATGTGTAACCAAAATCCCTCGAATCTCTGATGTTAAACTTCTGGTATTCGATTTTATACTTCCCTGATACACTGGCATATCTTTGAAACCCGTTTGAAATGAACTGTTGCGTTGTCATCCTCAAAACTTGCTTGCCCAGCTTTCAATAGCACAACCGTTGGAACGTTTCACGGGTTATCTATTGAAAGCTATCGCTTTCCACAGCTAACGGGTAATGAAATACTAGCCTGGTGCTGTTGAAAGTCGCGATAGTGCACAAAAAGAGTCTTTGCCCCCAAAATTGATTCCAAACCAAAATTAGTTGACATTTGACTTCTCACCTTGCATGTTGACAGCCACCTGCGCAAGAACTTTAAGGTCTGGATGGGATTTTCGTTTCAACTTTTGTTTTAAACCCATGATCTGCCTCTTGAGGTGCTTGTTAATACACCGTAGGCTATTGCAGTCTTTTATGAGTTTAGTCTTCCTTTTCTTCTCTTTGAAAGTCTCTTTGGCCAGTCTTTCGAATGCTGCATTTGTCTTGGCAAAGTTGTCAGACAATTTTTTATATCTGTCCTTTATCACCGGCTCCAAGACCTCCTGCTGGGCAATTACTTCCTTTAGATGTTTGATCCTTTGAGATTTGTTTGACCTAGGATTTTTTTGATGATTCTCCCTTCTCTATCTGACTGAAAGTTTGATAATTCTAAGCACAATCAGCCGATTGTTCAGAACTCTTAACTGCAGGGTCTTGAATTTGTTGCTCAGATTCAGAATCTGAGTAAGGTAAGTTGAGTATGTTCTTTCCTGCACTCTGCTCTGTTGGAGGCCCTGTATTTTGCTGTGTAGTTTTCTCAGTTGCCTGCTCGAAACTTAGTTTTCTTTTTGACCTGTGAGGTTTCTGTTCGGACAATCTGTCTTCTGAAGGTCTTGGTAAAGCCTTTCTTCTTCTTGCGCTGCTCTAAGGGGATGTTTGCTTCCTTGAGCCAGCCATCTGTTCCTTTGCAGTCTGGTTCTGGGTTTCCAAACCTTCCCAGAACAGAAAGTGCTCCCATGTCCTCCCCTGTTGTTTCAACTCTTGAAGGAGAATCAATTTAATTAGGCCTAGGTGACATAGAGTATTTTTAATGCTCAAAGGTTGAGCTCTGATTCTCCTGCATACCTTGGTCAAACTGTGATATAGAAAATAAGGCAAATTGATGGGTGTCTTGTTTGTGAAGTGATTCATCAACTTAAAGTGATACATCATCAACTTATCATATCTTCCTTCTGATGTAATGTATAATTGAATAGCTTTGAATAAATCTTGCCACTCTTCATCCAAATATGAGACGAGCATACCTTTATTCCACGCCTTATGCTTGTACCCATCTTTCAGATAGAACCTGAAATCCTGATTTTTAGGCGCGGTGGTTTTAAACCATCTTTGACCGGTTGTCAGCAAGCCTGTAGCTGCTGCAATGAACTCCTCATTCACTATGATTTCCACAGAGCCAACCCGAGCTCTGTTGCCGTCAAATGTCTTAGCGAAGGCTTCGGTCGTTGCTTGGTGATACCCAGTTTGCAATCTTTCTGCAAATTCCATACATCCCACATTTGAAAAGCGCCTCTGGACCTCGGGATGCGATTGCAAAAAGGATAAATTATCCAATTCTTGTTTGAGTAAAACGCCACCGCGTCTCTTCACCATTTTGTAGCTCCGACACTTGACCACTGTAATTCCTGTAACCTCTTTGGTCGAACCACGGTTCTATGCTGCTGAAAGCAGTCTCGGCTTCGACTCTGTGTTGGATCAAATGAAAACCTCGACTATATTTTGGAAGCAACTTGAAATATGCAAACCCTGCCTGATTTAATGGTGTCAGGTCGATGGTACCTCCTCTGTACCTGCGTCGCCAAACACAGACTTTCCATTTCGGGTGTGATGAGAGTTGGGCATGGGTTTTGGAACGATTTCGAATTTCCATCATATCCTGACACACATGATTGAATTTCTATGATCGCCCACTCCCACCAGCGCATGTCTTGGATTTGTTCTGACGTGGGGGGTGATCACCTCATCATTTCTTTCATACGTGGATAATGAGCACGTGATTCCTGCTTCATGCAGCAATGGTGCATGTAAAATGCCTCTGCTACCACACTCGCTTGCTACTTTCACCAGCACGCGACTCTTTTTGAAAACCCCTGTTAGCTGCGGAAAGTATGTACTTTCCACAGCGCACCCTTTTATAGAAAACTTACCTTAGCTATGGAAAGTGATAACTTTCAACAGCGTGTCATATCACTTGAAACTCTTCCTTAGCTGCGGAAAGTAAGTACTTTCCACAGCGCGCCATGTGCGATCTGACCGTCGGACCTTTTACACTTTGTCACTTTCCACAGCGCATTAACTGATGAAACGACGTCCTTAGCTGTTGAAAGTGAGCGCTTTCCACAACGCACAATGAATCTTTCGAACGTTGGTTAGCTGTTGAAAGTGAGTCATGCCAATTTACAAAGAAAAGACTTCATGGACCTCTTTTATTCCTAGGACAAAAACAGAACCTAAGCTTGTATCCAAAGAAACTCAAAAAATAATTTGAAATGACAACCTAACACCTAAGGGAAAACAAATAGATTGACAAGTTTATTTGAGGAGTTAACACTGGCTCCTATTGGGGATGAACACCTCCCTGTGAGGTTTCAAGAACCGTAGAATCAATGCCTTTCCTGGAAAAGAACCTAAAAACTAAACTGACTACTAGTGTTCCATTGGGCATGGAGTTATTGAAAAATAAAATCTAAGACTATTTACAATGTCTAGGCTTTGCAGCCTTAGATAAAATAAAGTTTTAGAAAACGCCTGTTTACCGGGCCACCGAACACTTCGTCACCCTACAGATTCTGCAGAATGAAAGTGTTGTTGTTTTTCACCCGAGTGATCATAAAAGGGCCTATCCACAAACAATCAAATTTACCGTGCTTGCCTTTTTCCTGTCGAAGAGAATCCCACTTCAGCACCCAGTCACCGAACTGAAAACTGTCCTCCTTCGCCTTTCTGTCAAATGTCTTTTTGATCTACATCTGATGCGCTTCTGCTCTGTCCACTAACTGCTTGCGAGCTTGCTGCAGTTCCACCAAGTCCAACATCCTTCTTACCATGTCATTTTTCTCAGTCTGCTCTTCCTAAAAGAACTTAGCCACAGGCAATACTAACTGAACAGGGAAGATTGAGTCAGTACCATAAACCAGCTTGAAAGGAGAAGTTCCTGTAGATTTTTTAATGGTTACTCTGTCTGCCCACAGAGAAAATTTTAATTTGGAATCCCAGCTCTTTTTATATTCTTCTAACATTTTTCTTATGATCTTTATCAAGCTCTTGTTTGATGATTCAGCTAAGCCATTACCTTGAGGATAGTATGGAGTCGAGTGTACCAGTTGGATTCCCATGGACTCACACATGTCTACTAATGCTTCTGATTTAAACAGTGCTGCGTTATCTGCCACCAACCTCTTGGGACACCCAAATCTGCTCAGAATATTTTCGTAGAAGAACTTTATGACTACCTGATGTGTAGCATTCCGTGTAGGGATCGCCTCTATCCATTTCGTGAAGTAATCGGTGGCTACCAAAATCCACTTGTGTTGGCCACTTGATGCAGCATTTATTTCACCGATGAAATCCAAGCCCCACTGCTGGAAAGGGCCATTTACCACAATAGGCCTCAGGGGTAAATATTTGAGTTGTTGCTTACCGGTGAATCTTTGACACTTGTCGCACGATTTGACGAACGCACACACATCAGCAAAAAGAAAAGGCCAATAGTAACTGGCCCTCAGGATCTTATGAGCAGTCGTCTTCCAGTAGTGATGACCGCCACAGTCAGCTGAATGAAACTGATGTGTTACCTCAACAACTTCTTCTTTATCCAAACACCTGAGGAGCAGGCCAGCAGGGTCCCTCCAATACAGCTGATTATTATAGATGCAGAATTTGATAGCTCTAAGTTTGAGAGCCCTAGCTTGAGTTACACTGAGTTCAGGGGGAACTTCAAGCTTTTGCAGAAAATGTATGATGCCAGCATACCATTCACAGGATGATAAACGCTCTGCCACTTGATGACTGTCATGCTGATCTCCTGCTGCCAAATCTGTCTGTGAATTTCCTGACATTTCTGCTATGAAATTGATATCAAGCAGTTGACGATTTTCCTCTGCTAAGAGCTTGGCAAGACCCTAGCCTTTTACCAGCTTGGTAGGCTTTACTTCAATATTGAACTCGATCATTTTTGCAATCCATCTCGCCCTTTTTCCGTCTATATCCGGCTGAGTTAAAACATCTTTTACAGAAGATGAGGGAACATATGCGATGACCTTTGAATGAAGAATATAAATTCTAAATGCTTTTAAAGATTTTATGAGTGCATAAGCTTGTTTCTCGATAGGGTCATACCTCAGTTCTGCATCCCTGAGTGTCTTGCTGAAGAATGCCACGGGATGATCAAAATCTTCATCGTCTTTCTGAAGCAGGACTGCTGCAACAGTGTCGTAAGAGGCAAAAGAAAAGATATAGAATGTCTTACTGTAATCTGGGCTGATAAGAATAGGAGATTCTATGATTGCCTGCTTAATATCCTGAAAAGAATTTTTTGCACTGTCTGTCCACCTTACTTCATCCCCCTTTTTCAACATGCAGGTTATATGTTTCACTAATTCAGCAAAGTTAGGCACAAATCTCCTGACGAAATTAATCTTACCAAGCAATGACTGAATGTCCTTCTTTGACCTCGGTAAGGACAGCTTTTGAATGGCTTCCACTCGTGCTAGATTGATCATGACACCTTCGGCTGAAACAATGTGACCCAAGAGTTTACCCCTGCTTAGAGCAAACTGAGATTTCTTGGGATTCAGTGAAATCCCAAACTGTTTGCACTTTAAGAATACTCTTTTTAGATGTTTCAAATGCTCCTCATGGCTACTGGAATACACAGTAATATCATCCAGGTATATGAGGACGAATTTGTCCTTCTCTCCCACAAATGCTATATCCATGGCCCTTTGGAATGTAGCCCCAGTGTTCATTAATCCAAAGGGAATTTTTGAGTACATAAAGGTCCCCCAAGGAGTGGTGAACGCAGTCTTCTCCTGATCGTCCGGATGGACAGCAACCTGATTGTAACCGGAAAAGCCGTCAAGAAAGGACATGACCTTTGCCCCTGAAATCCTCTGTAACAAGTGTTCCATCTTAGGAAGAGGATAGTTGTCCTTTTTTGAGCATTTGTTCAAGTTTATGAAGTCTACACACAATCTTACCTCCCCATTCTTCTTCCTCACGATCACCAGGTTGGCAATCCACTTGGAATATCTCAAGGGAACTATGATCTTGGCATCAAGGATTTTCTTAATTTCTTTCTCAATCACTGGCAGCAAGAGAGGACTGATGAGCCTGAGTTTTTGCTTGAAAGGAATAGTGTCTTTTTCAAGTGGTATCTTATGTTGAATGACATCGGGATCATAAGTATTTAAATCACTATATTTCCAAGCAAACACATCTGAAAATTCCTTCAAGACGCTACAGTAATTTGACCTTTCATCATCAGACAATTCAGAAGACAAATTAATAAACTTGGGTTGGCTTTTACCTCCGATATCATGCTCCTGAACAACTGGATCTCTCTCCTTTTTCTCTGGCTTATAGGGGACATCGTTTTGATCGAACAACCTCTCTAATGGCACCAAAACCTCGGGGTATATAATTGTTTGGCAACTGAATAATGTCGTGATGGCCCAACTTCTTCTTTAGCTCAGGTGTCTGTGATTCTTCCTCATAAAGATTCTGCTGATCAATGTGCAGGTCAGAAAACTCATCCACGACTTGAAGAAATCTGTTCAGTTCGTCATCATCTTCAAAAAATTTCCAATACTTGACATTGTGAGGTAAGGAAGGTCGATATTTTATTTGAATTTCATATCTGAGTTTAGGGGGCATGGGTGGAACGAATGTGCTGGCTGAAACAGCAAGAGAATCAGCGAGTTGATTCATATCCCTTGGTATATATGAAATTTCAAAGACAGGAAAAGAATCTCGCAGCCTCCATACCTCGTCCCTGTAAGCCTTTAGCCTGACATGCTTAGCTTGGAATGTGTTGTTTACCTGCTGCACAGTGAGGTCTGCGTCTCCCAATACTTTCAACCCTTTTATCCCCATCTCCTTTGCTGAATTTAATCCCAACAGCAGAGCCTCATACTCTGCTATGTTGTTAGTAGTTCTGAAGTCGAGTTTGAAGGACAAGGATATGGTCTCCTTTGAAGGAGAGATCAACACTACTCCGGCACCTGCTGAGTCTCTAGTGCTGGCCCCATCGAAGTACATAGTCCAGACAACAATGTATTCACCTTCAGCCTGCCCTTCAATAGGCTACACGAGCTGCATAGGAGCTGACTGCCCATCATCAATCTGAAGGATACACGAGCCAAAATCCGTATCCACTGCATAGATTGGATGATTTACGGAATTCTTCCCATCACTAATAATATAAGCAAGCTGATTTTCCCTGTAAAGTCTCTTTGTTTCTCCTCCAAATACTGGAACTGTAGCATAGGACAAATCCATTTGTAGTGTTCCTCCTAATCTTTTTCCCCAAGATCGAGACAAAAGCAGCCCAAATTTAGGTGGGATATCGGCAACCACCACATCCATAACCATGCTCCTCATTCGCAGCTGAGCAAGGTTTATGACCATGTCTTTGATGAGGCCAAGACATCTGACCTTTCTAGATTCAAAGGAAAACAGATCCTGATATGGTTTAGTGACTTATAGGCCAAGCTCATCCATCACAGCCTTAGGCAAGAGGTTATGCGATGCCCCAGAATCAAGCAGACAATTGTGGAGGATTTTGTCATGAACGTTTAATGATATGTAAAATGGTGGACAAGAATCGTCATGGTCTTCTATCATGGGACCTATGGTCACTTTGGGTTGGTCATCTTGCAGGTTAACGAAGTCATCTGATGGGGAGGTTTTTGGCTCAAGAGATTTTAAGATGGCTGCTTTAAAGGCTGCATTCTTCATGAGTTCCGTTAAAGGCATTGGTATTTTGACCTTTTGAATTTCAGATTCGAAATTGAAAGAGGAGGATGGTTTTTCTGGAATTTTTACCTCATGGGAAGGAGCCTTTAGACTGACTTGTTCCTTTAAAAAGAGCTGAATTTGCTTCTTCTGCTGTTTTTTTGGAGGTAGAGGCTAATTGGCAGCAACCTCTTTTCTTTTTGCAGAAGCAGAATCTTCCTTATCTTTCACCAGGACAACAATGGATGCTTTCGGGACAACATTCTTCTTTGACCGAAGGTTATAACCCTTTTGATCGTCTGTCAGGTAGACTGCTTCTTCAACACCTGCTTCTTCAACACCTGCTTCTTGGATCTACTGATCCATTAGAGCTTCTTCATAATCTATTTGTGTCAGAAATGAGGAGTCATTCTCGTCACCGAAACAGTTTATATCGTCAACCTCTTCGGTCTCCTCATGGGGGGGCTGTTGATATTCATCTAATACCGCGTTTTGAAAAGGGGGTCTGACCCTCTGATCATCAGCTAGATTTCGTTCTCTTTGAAGAATTTGGACCCGCTGATTATTCCTCCTGTAGGGGAAGGTATTAGGATTTCTGGGGGCCAAATTGTTTGGTTCTTGGGCTCTTGCTGGATGCTGATTTTGGACTTTCAATTTAGACATTTCTGATGTAAGGCTCTCCAGCATCTTTGCCATTTTTTCCATCTGACTGTTAGAAGAGGAAGAAGACTCGACAACAGATTTCTTCTTTTCAACCCAATTCTTCCCTTTCAGCTTCTGTGATGCTGTGATGTTCTATTCAACTTCAAGAGCAGCATCTTGCATTAAAGCAAGCGTGGTTGATCGTCTTTCTCTAAGGATAAGACAAAACTCTGCATCAAAGGCCGCGAAAAACGTGATTTTTGCTGATGCATCACTTGGTTTGATCTCTGCAGGGATCTTACCAAACATCTTGTTGAATCTTTTAATAAAGTCTGAAACTGATTCACCATCTCGTCTCTTCAGATTTCCAAATTCTGTAATGTAATACAGCAGGTCTCTCCTTTCTCCCCAATGTTTCAAAAATGCTGCATCCAGTTGTTCAATGCCAGTGATAGAGTTGGATGGCAACTCCTTGAACCATTTTCGATCTTGACCATCCAGGCTCTGGACGAATACTCTAGTCCATACATCCTCCTCTGAGATGTTTATGTTTTCTGCATAAGCATAGAATGCCTCAATGTGTTCTTCCACTGTGTACTCCCCTGCTCCTGTAAATTTCGGCATGTACTTCTGGTAATCACCAGTTGGCATGGCAGACATGGGGTTTGGCAAGACGAGAGGGGCATATCTGTTCGCCAAGATTTGTTCCATTCTGGTCATAGGGGAAGCCATGACGACCTTGGTGATAGATGCAGATGAAGAGCTTGTAGGAGACAATGGAGGGGATAAGTAATTCGGAGGAGATGATGGAGGAGATAAATTACCTGAATTGGAAATGAATGAATGTCTCACTTCACTCTGAACAACAGTTTCAGCAGTCGATGGGAAATAGGAGGCTTTGTAAAACTGGTTGAGCAGTGAAGCTAGGTTTTCTTCACCCTTAGAGGATAAATCTTGGAGAATTTCCTCGAGGACAGGCAGATTTATATAAGTGTGCAGAACACCCTTTGAAGGTTTTCCAGGTGAAGAATCAAAAGAAGATGAAGAGGAATGTCCTTTCGGACGAGATGAAATTTCAATCTCAAGGGCAGGATCAGTGATATTGGATGAAAAAGATGGTTCTTCTACCCTAGCAGCTTGAGATGGACTTTTTATTTCTTTGAATTTTTGAATTTCAGCAGGGGTTTCAAAAGACTTTTCAGATACAGAAATATGGGAATCAATTGGAATACCTGAATCAATCGCAACTGCAGATCCAGAGGCCTATCTGTGCAATGCTTTTCCCTTGCTGATGATTTTTTCTGGATCAGGAACTGATGTCAATGGGCCTTCTGGGTTTGCCCTGGTGTGAGCTCTTTTGGGAGCCACTTCGTCAATGGAGTCGCCAGATAGAAAATGTACAACCAAGTGATGTCCAGGCTTTGTCTATCATCAAAGATGGATCTATGTCGTCTCCCAGGGAATCTGAGCTTCGATCTCCTCTCCCCGACAACGGCGCCAATTTGTCATCACTCCAGGAAACTCTCCTAGGCTGTAAGTCGGAGATGCCTGGTAACTAACTCTTTTTTGGGAAATGTTTTTCTCAATATTTGAAGTGGTTTTGTGGATCAAAATGAATATCCAAGGGTTGAACTGTGTTTCAAGACTGTCTAGAGATACAAAATATCACAAGGCTTTCTAGCACCGTGGTCAGATAAAGTTTGATTAAATGGGGGAAGGAATACAGCTATTGAACCAGATTATGTTTCATACCAACAAACACAATGGGTCTAACAACCGAGAAATAGCTTATGATAATCAACTAAAACAATTAAATCAATGAGATGACAGTCACTRCAAATTGAATGAGTTTCAACAAAGGGACATCCACTCATAAGCTATAAAAGAAAAGAAGAGAAAATCTGACACAGAACTGAAAGAAGCTTGCAGTTTTTTATAAAATAAGAATAAGTCTGTGTGTTACAGAGGCAGCATCATAGTACTCAAAATTGAACCCTTGTTTGATCTCAAAACATGCATTTTATAGCCTTTACAAACAGTTGAACATATCCTAAAAGCATGGATCTGTCATTAAATGAAAACAGTCCTATTCTATTTTAACAACTTTAAAATCAAAATCTTCAACAGCTAAATTAAGATATCAAATATGTCTTTAGTCTTGAAAAAGTCGCCAACTCCCTCCTTCAGCTTCAGCATCTGTAGTGTGGTAGAATAAAATGACACCTGTATATGACTGTGGAACTTTCCAGTATTCGTGGCCAATTTTTTAGGAAATGTTTCTTTGATGTGTAACCAAAATCCCTCGAATCTCTGATGTTAAACTTCTGGTATTCAATTTTATAGTTCCCTGATACACTGGCATATCTTTGAAACCCGTTTGAAATGAACTGTTGCGCTGTCGTCCTCAAAACTTGCTTGCCCAGCTTTCAACAGCACAACCGTTGGAACGTTTCACGGGTTAGCTGTTGAAAGCTATCGCTTTCCACAGCTAACAGGTAATGAAATACTAGCTTGGTGTTGTTGAAAGTCGCGATAGTGCACAAAAAGAGTCTTTGCCCCCAAAATTGATTCCAAACCAAAATTAGTTGACATCTGACTTCTCACCTTGCATGTTGACAGCCACCTGTGCAAGAACTTTAAGGTCTGGATGGGATTTTCGTTTCAACTTTTGTTTTAAACCCCTGATCTGCCTCTTGAGGTGCTTGTTAATACACCATAGGCTGTTGCAGTATTTTATGAGTTTAGTCTTCCTTTTCTTCTCTTTGACAGTCTCTTTGGCCAGTCTTTCGAATGCTGCATTTGTCTTGGCAAAGTTGTCAGACAATTTTTTATATCTGTCCTTTATCACCCACTCCAAGACCTCCTGTTGGGCAATTACTTCCTTTAGATGTTTGATCCTTTGAGATTTGTTTGACCTAGGATTTTTTTGATGATTCTCCCTGCTCTATCTGACTGAAAGTTTGATAATTCTGAGCACACTCAGCCGATTGTTCAGAACTCTTAACTGCAGGGTCTTGAATTTGTTGCTCAGATTCAGAATCTGAGTAAGGTAAGTTGAGTATGTTCTTGCCTGCACTCTGCTCTGTTGGAGGCCCTGTATTTTGCTGTGTAGTCTGCTCAGTTGCCTGCTCAAAACTTAGTTTTCTTTTTGACCTGTGAGGTTTCTGTTCAGACAATCTGTCTTCTGAAGGTCTTGGTAAAGCCTTTCTTCTTCTTGCGCTGCTCTGAGGGGATGTTTGCTTCCTTGAGCCATCCATCTGTTCCTTTGCAGTCTGGTTCTGGGTTTCAAAACCTTCCCAGAACAGAAAGTGCTCCCATGTCCTCCTCTGTTGTTTCAACTCTTGAAGGAGAATCAATTTAATGTGGCCTAGGTGACATAGAGTATTTTTAATGCTCAAAGGTTGAGCTCTGATTCTCCTGCATACCTTGGTCAAATTGTGATATAGAAAATAAGGCAAATTGATGGGTGTCTTGTTTGTGAAGTGATTCATCAGCTTAAAGTGATACATCATCAACTTATCATATCTTCCTTCTGATGTAATGTATAATTGAATAGCTTTGAATAAATCTTGCCACTCTTCATCCAAATATGAGACGAGCATACCTTTATTCCACACCTTATGCTTGTACCCATATTTCAGATAGAACCTAAAATCCTGATTTTTAGGCGCGGTGGTTTTAAACCATCTTTGACCGGTTGTCGGAAAGCCTGTAGCTGCTGCAATGAACTCCTCATTCACTGCGATTTACACAGAGCCAACCCGAGCTCTGTTGCCATCAAATGTCTTAGCGAAGGCTTCGGTCGTTGCTTGGTGATACCCAGTTTGCAATCTTTCTGCAAATTCCATACATCCCACATTTGAAAAGCGCCTCTAGACCTCGGGATGCGATTGCAAAAAGGATAAATTATCCAATTCTCATTTGAGTAAAACACCACCGCGTCTCTTCACCATTTTGTAGCTCCGACACTTGACCACTGTAATTCCTGTAACCTCTTTGGTCGAACCATGGTTCCGTGCTGCTGAAAGCAGTCTCGGCTTCGACTCTGTGTTGGATCAAATGAAAACCTCGACTGTATTTTGGAAGCAACTTGAAATATGCAAACCCTGCCTGATTTAAAGGTGTCAGGTCGACGGTACCTCCTCTGTACCTGCGTCGCCAAACACAGACTTGCCATTTCGGGTGTGATGAGAGTTGGGCATGGGTTCTGGAACGATTTTGAATTGCCATCATATCCTGACACACATGATTGAAGTTCTATGATCGCCCACTCCCACCAGCGCATGTCATGGATTTGTTCTGATGTGGGGGGTGATCACCTCATCATTTCTTTCATACGTGGATAATGAGCACGTGATTCCCGCTTCATGCAGCAACGGTGCATGTAAAACGCCTCTGCTACCACGCTCGCTTGCTACTTTCACCAGCACGCGACTCTTTTTGAAAACCCCTGTTAGCTGCGGAAAGTATGTACTTTCCACAGCGCACCCTTTTATAGAAAACTTACCTTAGCTGCGGAAAGTGATAACTTTCAGCAGCGTGTCATATCACTTGAAACTCTTCCTTAGCTACGGAAAGTAAGTACTTTCCACAGCACGCCATGTGCGAACTGACCGTCGGACCTTTTACACTTTGTCACTTTCCACATCGCATTAACTGATGAAATGACGTCCTTAGCTACTGAAAGTGAGCGCTTTCCACAACGCACAATGAATCTTTCGGACGTTGGTTAGCTGTTGAAAGTGAGTCATGCCAATTTACAAAGAAAAGACTTCATGGGCCTCTTTTATTCCTAGGACAAAAATAGAACCTAAGCTTGTATCCAAAGAAACTCAAAAAATAATTTGAAGTGACAACCTAACACCTAACGGAAAACAAATAAATTGACAAGTTTATTTGAGGAGTTAACAGGTATGATGATCCCCATTTCCCCACCAAGAATTTACATGATGTTGGCCATGAAATTTTATGGTATATCTCCGAGAACACCCAAGGCCACACCTGTTTGGAATATTCACCCTATGTAAATAGACGAGGTGATGATTCTAGAGCATGTTGACATAAATCACATCTATATGGTCCCTGAAAGTCCCTTTTACTCAGACCTTCCCTTGTTAGCAATTTGTTCTAAGACAAGACTAGTAGAAGGTAATAATTTTTGGAATCCCATCATTATTCCATACATTGTGCCATAGGATTGAATTTGTAGGGAGGAGGGGTCAACTAATTAGATCCTTATAACCCTCCGTCACCAAGTATCGATTATTTCCCCAACCACCACTATCCCTCTACTAAATATGAATCGGGGATACTCCTTTAAGAGACAATATCAAAGAGTGATCCAACTGAGTGAGATGATGAAGTGGCCCAAAATCCCACTCCATCCACATCCCATTGACTTGTTAGGATGATATATAAGAAAGAGAGACTTTGTGCTAAGAAATTATCCATTTTCTTATAGGTTCCATAGTTACATCATCTCTTAGAGTTTCATGGCCAATAAATCGATCATCCCATAGATTAATGTTCTTTCCATTCCGAGGGATATAGGTAAGAGAATCCTAAAAATAATGCAAGGATACCCTTAGTAACTTCGATATTGGAGAATCAGCCTACCTTCTTGGAATAGTATCCAAGCAACATTGCCTTTCCTTTGATAAATAATTTTGACACAATCCTCTCTTCCACCATTCATTTTCTCATGTCGCTAATCTTCAAAGTAGTTTGGAGCCTAAGGTGATGCTTACTAGTTCAGGGTCTCTAACACCAAGGCCTCAATTGTTGTTAGGTGAACGAAATATACTCTAGTTGACCATATTAAATTTATTTGACTTGGATTTTCCCCTTTTCCATAATAATTTTTGTATTTCTGCGGCCATATCCTTATTCATCCCCACTAGAGATTACAATGTAGAGAATTGATAGATTGGGAATGAAGAGAGAACATTTTTAACTAGAACCACTCTAAGTGTTGGATTTATCATGAAAAACCCCGATATCTCAAATTTATCTTTGATTTTATGAAAAATGACTTGCCATGCTTCACCTGCGATTGATTTTAGGATGATTGTCATTCCCAGGTACTTGAAATAATTCCAATGAAATGATAAAGGAAATTGAAGAATATGAGAAATACCCATGAGAGTATTGGCGAAGACATTCTAAGCATAAATTTGGATTTTTATTTTATTAATTAAACCACATGAGATTAAAGAGTATCGGTCGAAGACCAAATTGAATATACGAGCAATAATTTTAGAATCTCCTCCAATTAGCAGGGTATCATCAATAAATTGTGAGTGATTTATTCACTTTACACCTATGGCAATTCTGAGACCTCAAATACTTCCTGCGACTCCTTCATGTTCTCACCTTGTATTTATTTCTTCTGCCATGAGGGAATATAATATAGGAGAGAGAGGGAAACCTTGCCTCAAACCTCTATAGTAATTGAAGAAGGGTGTTGGTATTCGATTAATCAACGGAGGAATCCAAGGATTTTTAGGATTTTTAATGCAAGAAACAATCCAAGAAATGAAGGCTTGACTAAAAGCATTTTTTTCTAGAAAAACATTTAAAAATTTATGCTTGACTCAATCAAATGCATTGGTCATATCTATTTTAATGATCATGTATTTTTATCTATTGGTGAAGCTTGAGTGGATCGCCTCATGGACCAGAACTATATTATCCCAGATTTGTCGATTTTCCACAAAACCCCTTGATTTAAAAGAATAATATGGGATAGATATGGATTTAACCTATTTGCAATAATATTAGCCATGATTTTATAGGATTCATTGCAAAGAGAAATAATATGAAATCTTTCAAAGGAGGAAGGATTATTTTCCTTTGGGATTAATTTCATGAAAGATGAATTAGTAGCTCCTCCCATGTGGGAAGACTTGTGCACATTATAGATCATATGGATGAATTAAAATTTTATGATGGAGCAACATCTGATATAAAAATGAATAGTGAAGTCGTCTGGGGCATGCTCTTTATCTAGATTGAACTGTTTTATAACAACAAATATCTCTTCTTTTGAGAATTATTTTTTTAATTCCAAATTGTCCTCTTATTTGATAAGAGTTGGAGTATGTGAGATAAATTGATTGCACAATTCATTATACAATTCCCCTTCTTCTGAATATAATTTTTCAAAATGTGCAAAAGAAACATTTTTAATCTCCTTAAAAGAAGTGATAACTTCTCCAGATTGTAGTTTAATTTCCTCACCCTTGTTTCTCCATTGCCTTACCTTGGCCTGCTTAGGGAAGAATGTTGTGTTTTTATCCCTTGCTTTCAACCACAATGATCTGGATGTTAGTCTCCAAAGAGTTTCCTCATATCTATGATATTTAACATATTTTTGAAATACTGATTGCTCTTGTTGAAAAGAGTCGTATTGTACTTCCTTATTCTCCAACCTGTCTTGCATTTATTCTAGTTCTTTCTTACATATTTCAACTTCCCCATGTAGATTCCTTAAAGAGGTATTTACCCAATCCTTTATAATTGCTTTGATCCACTTGATATTTTGTTTCCAAATCTAAATAGGAGACCCAATAATCCATTGAAACCATGTTCTTCAAACGAAAGCAAACAAATTAGGATGATCCATCCATAGAGGATTAAATCGAAAAGGGATGTGCCCCATATTTTCCTCTTTGTAGCTTACAAGGGAAATAGGACGATGATCAAATTTATCCTAAGGGGTTATAAACAAGGAAATATCATCTGGGAGGGTAAATAATGGAGGGAATAAGAAATTGATCCAGCCTAGCTTCTATATGTCCTGGCCCAACTCATATATTTCTCCATGTGTATTTTCCTTTACTTGGATGGACATCAAACAAATCCAGATTGGAGATGAGATCCACAATTTTTTTTCTAGAAGAATATCTAACAATAGAGCCACCTCTTTTAATCCAGATTTAGGAGAGGAATGAATTGATTAATAGACTGAATACAATAAACATAGAGATATGAAGAACAACGCAAATATCCAATGAACAATATCTTCTATTGAATAAATGAAATAGGATGAAACTGTAAAACTGTTGAACTAAAACACTTTCTCGAATGGTGGTAGCTATATATGAGAATAGATGTGGCTGATACACACATCTGTCTAAGAAAAATGATTATAATGAAGCTCCAGAGTACTTTTTGATATTACACATGAATGCCAAAACCCTAGACATCTAAAAGCCTAACCCTAGGAGGTGAAATGCCAAAAGTTATGTGGGCCCCTATGGGTAAGTTGGTACCTCAACTTCCTGGGGTTGTAAAGTTTTCATATGACCTCTGTTTTAGACGTGTGATAGCCCATTGGAAAGGTCTTTCAGATAAATACAAATTACGCCTTCAAACTCTTACTCCGTCTACAGTTTGAATGTGGCAAGACAAAAAACCAATGTTTAGGGCCCCAAAAACAACCTTGGAAGTACAACAAGATGTGTTGACATGAAAACATACAAAATAAGCCAGTTAGATCAGATAGGAGGCCACCAGTATCCACCTAGAAGATGTGTAGGGATTCAAACAACCCATAAGTTTATAACCCACAATTACAAAGAAGTACAAAAGAACATGTTGAACTAAAAACAATCAATAGGAGCCAGTTAGAATAGGTGGGTGGCCACCAATATCCACCTAGATGAATCCTTCCCCCTTAGTAAGAAATGGTCTCCATTGCATTGAGTACCCCCATCAGGTGAGGAAACGTCTGCTAAATTTGGCCTTGGGTGAGACACTTTCCTTGGTGTAGGAGTTTCCCTACCTTGACAACCTGATAAACATGGATCCTCTGCTGGTGATTTCCATTGACCTGTGTTTCCACTATATGATCAGTGGATACTTGTTCCATGGATTCATGGTTGAGCTCTGTTGGTGTCATTTTTTCTTTGATCTCTGAGGTGTCCAATAAGGGTGGGAAATATGGTCGAAGGTAGTCTACATTAAACACTGGGTGCAAGCCAAGGAAGGTTGGAGTGTTGAACTCAAAAACATTGCTACCCACAACCTTGGTGATAACATAAGGCCCATAGAGAAGTGGGTGGAGCTTCCGATGGGGCTGTGTAAGACACTCCTTCTGCAAATGTAACCAGACTCTGTCTCCAACCTGAAACCAGTGTGGTACCCTATGTTTATCATGGTGTTTCTTGTACTTAGAATTGGATTTCTACAAAATCTCATGGACCTGTTGGCAAATGTGCTGAATCCACTCAATGAATATGCTAGATTTTTTGGTCTCATACTGAACATGGGAAGCGTTTGTCTGTGTGGTTGAAAGAGGTAGTGCAACATCAATGAGACCCAAGGGTTGGAATCCTAGCCCGACCTGAAATGGGATATGACCGATAGAGTTATGGAGAGCCCTATTGTAACTATGTTGAACATAGGGGAGACTCTCATCCCATGTACGCGGATGCTTGGAGTTGTACATGCACAGGATGTGCACAATCATCTGATTGACAAACTCTATTTGGCCATCTATTTGGGGGTGGAAATAAGTGGATTTAGTGAGCTTGGTGTCCAACAGTGACCAAAGACTCAACCAAAATGTGTTGAGGAACCTGTTGTCCTGGTTGGATATGATGGTCTGTGGTATCCAAAAATGGACCCATACTCATTTTAAGAAGAGATTGGAAGTATCTATCGCTATGATATTCTTCTTAGAGGTTGTGAGGATGGCCATATTTGAAAACCAATCAATGACCACAAATACACAATCATTGCCTTTCTTGGTGGACATAAGACCATAAATGTAATCCATTGATATGGATTCCCAAGGCTTCTTGGGAGTAGGAAGAGGGATGTATAAGCCTTCCTTATTGATGGATGGCTTGGAAATGGCACAGGTGGTGTAAGATCTGATATACTTGTTGATGTCTTGTCGAAGTTTTGGCCAATAATTTTTTTTATGTAGAACAACCACATTTTTCTCCATGCCAAAATGTCCTACCATCCAATTGTATTGGGATTCCCAAATTAGCTTTGAACACTCACTTGTAGGAACCCAAAGATGGCCTAGATGGCATGAAATTTTTCCCTAAATGTGAAAATAAGTGACAGTCATGCCTATACCCAAGAGATGATAGGTGGTGGCGAGGTCTAGATCTTGCTGATAAAGTTCGGGCCACTCAGATGCCTCCTGTCCATAGGAATGGACCACAGTGGTGAGTGCAGCTAGGAGAGTTCGACTGAGGCATTCAACGACAGAATTTGAGCTCCTTGTATTATACTTGATGTTGATATGGAATTGCTACAGGTAGATGGACCACTTATGATGGTGGTCATTCAACAATTTCCCCTATGTCTGTATGAACTGTAGAGGCTTGTGATAAGTTTGGATGATCATATCCTTTCCCACAATTTAATGTTTCCATTGACGACAAGCTTGGACAATAGAATAAATTTCTTTGTCATAGGTGGGGTATTTACGTAAAGTATTTGAGAGTGTCTCACTATGGTATGCCACCAGATGATCATGATGAGTGAGAATTGTGACTACAACATAGTTAGATGCATTAGTCTCAATATCGAATGGTTGTTGCAGATCGAGAAAGGATAGTAAACTCTCTAAGAAGGCCATGGTTGAAGAAATGGATTCCTTGGATAAGAATGAGGCATGGGATATAGTTGAATTTCCAGTTGGAAGAAAGTATATTGGTATTAAATGGTTGTTAAAGAAGAAGTTTAATGCAGAAGGAAAAGTGGAGAAATACAAAGCTCGTTTATTAGCAAAAGGTTATTCCCAGGTAGAGGGAATTGACTTTGGTGAGATTTTTTCTCCTATTGCCAAGTTAACTTCTATTATATTTATTTTATCTATTGATGTTTATTTTGATCTTGAAGTGGAACAGATGGATGTGAAGACAATATTCCTACATGGGGATCTAGAAAAAAAAATCTACATGAAGTAGCCAGAAGGATTTGTAGTGAAGGGGAAGAAAGAGCTGGTCTGTAAGCTAAAGAGGTCACTATATGGTCTGAAGCAATCAACTAGGATGTGGTACCAAACGTTTGACACATACATCCTTGGATTGGGATTTGTGAAAAGAAGGGATGATCACTGTGTATATTCTAAGAAGGTTGGTAATCAGTTCATTTATGTAGTGTTGTATGTTGATGACATGTTTTTGGTAGGAAATAACATGGATGTTATCAAGATGGTGAAATCACAACTATCCTCCAAATTAGACATGAAGGATCTCAGTGTTGCTAACTTCATTTCTAGAATGGAGATTAAAAAAGATCGTGCAAACAAGAAACTCTGGTTGAATCAGAGAAAGTATGTTTAGATGATATTACAGAGGTTTAATATGCATGGAAGTAAACCGGTCAAGGTTCCTATTCCTATAGGTGTAGATTTATCTGTAGATTAGTGTCCCAAGACATAGGAAGAAGAAGAGGACATGTCCCATGTTCTATATGCTATTGCAGTTGGCAGTTTGATGTATGCAATGGTGTATACTAGACCGGACATTTCACATGCAATGGGAGTTTTGAGAATGTGTATCTCAAAACCTGGGAAGGAGCATTGGACAACTGTAAAGAGGGTCTTAAAGTATTTGAGTGGAACTACCAATTATGGATTGTGCTACCAAGGAATACCAGGATTGGACAGAGTGGTGGACATACATGGCTTTGTTGATGTAGACTAGGATGGAGATATGGATCGCAAAATATCTACAAGTGGGTATGTGCTTAACCTATTTGGAGGAGCAATCAGTTGGATGAGCAAAAGACATGATGTAGTGGCACTCTCAACTACAGAAATAGAATACATGGAAGCCACTCATGCAAGAAATGAAGCATTATGGTTACATATATTGTGTTTTGGTATTGGGTTGGTACAACAAGCAGTGAGATTAGATTGTTACAGTGAGAGTGCAATCTTCTTCGAAAATAACCCATCTTATCATTCGAAGACAAATCATATTGATGTTTAGTATCAATTTGTGAGAGACATGGTTGAATAAAAGAAGGTGTTGCTGGAAAAGGTTGACACTTTGAAGAATGTTGTAGATTCATTGACAAAGTTTGTGAGCACATAAAAGTTCTTCTGGTGTAGAGTAACAATGGGCAGTGTTTCCCTAAATTGTTGACTATATAATCCTATGGACCCCTAGATGCAAAGAAAACAACAAGTTGGATAATGTTGGGTATGTGTTATATTCTTTGCATGTGTGTGTGTGGGCGTGTTAGATTCAACAACTGCGTCTTTTTTTCTGTTTTTAGTGGATTTTTCTACTTTTAGTGGTTTTCTAAATTAGTCCTGGATTAAGGGATTAGGGTTTTTGTAGCTACGGAATACCTAAAACATTGTATATATTGTATGGTGAATGGTGAAATTAATATAATAAAGAGTTCCAAGGTGCGACACCAAGCAAGGCTGGTTTTCTCTCGGTTAAGGGTTTCCAGTGTAAATCTCTGTGTACTATTTGTATGAGCCATTGAATTTTTTTTGTTTTGATTTACTTCATAGGTTTAAAAATTACAAATATCTCCCATAACTACCATAATATCAACACTCCATCATAGCTAGGAATTTATTAACTGAAATGGTATCAAACACATCCATCCATTTCACATGTTATGGGAAAGGCTCACATAGTATTGCAGACCATTCTATAGGTAGCATCATCATATCCACACATGATAACTCATGATCAAGAAGATCAAGTCATGAGCATCATCATCACTATCAATATCATCTTTTAGCATCCTAGAACAAAAATATAACATCACCTGCATCATCTATTGAATCCATACTCCATCTGAGTAATTGAGCATGTTGTTGAATAAGTCATGTGCTGGAATTAGTGCACTCAACATATTGTCTCGCATAATTCACTCACTCAACATGGTGATATAGGGAGAATTATTCCTATCCTGGTCACTTCCCATGACACAAGAAGTACGATTGTCCCAACATATGTTGAAATCCATTCCATGGGATACAAGAACCATTCTTCCCACTCTAGTTACTATTTTGAACTTAGAAAGAATGACTCTCCTGGACCATTTCCCCCCCTCTAGTCACCATTGTGAACTTAGGGAAATTTTTTATCCTGTGCCAATCTCCCCACTCGAGTCACTACTGTGAACTCAAAGAGATGGACCATTCTACCAATATGGTAAAATCCCTAGGAGAATAACTATCATAGACCGGTCTACATGTCCAGGAAATGCCCTAGGAGAATAATTGTCCATGGTACATCAACATTTTTTCCTTCATGTACCATTCTCCACCTATAATGTTTGTCCACCAACACACTCACTATCCATGATTCCATATATAAACACAACCTCCCAAATGAGGAAGTCATCTCCTCCCTTTTAACCAAGGGAGGGTATCTCCACAAGTTCCATCTTGTCCCTCAAGTATGAAACTTTATCTTGGAAAAAAGGTTTTATCAAAATATCAGTTGTCTGCTCATCGATGGAGATGTACTGGAGAATCCCTTCTCCCTTATGGACTTTATTATAGATAAAATAATACTTGATCTCAATGTACTTCAACCTGTCATGGAGCACGAGGTTCTATGAAAGCTTCACACAACTCTAAGTATCACAATATATCATAGTTGAATCCAACACATGATCAAATAGTCCATAAATCATCTTATAGAGCCATACTGCTTTCATACAAGCATCACCAGCTGCAATATACTCTACTTTTGCAGTGCTGAGTGTAACAAAATTATGTTTCCTTCTATCCCATGATATCATAGTAGAGCCCAAATTGAAACATATACTGGAACTACTCTTTATGTCATATGCACTCCCTACCCAATCTGAATCAGTAAATCCATGCAATTTTATGTCACTATTTGAGGCATATCTCAAACCATAATTTAGCATCCCATGAATATATCTCAAAATGTGCTTTGCAATTCCAATTCTCATGTATAGGTTCCACCTAGAACTGGATCAAATTGTTCACATCAAAGAAAATGTATGGCGGGGTATTAACCAAATATATCAATGAGATAATCAACTGCTAGTACATGTATGAGTCTATTGGATCAGAATAAAAGTCTCTCAACTTCTTTAGATCTGTGACCATGGGAGTTGCCATGGATTTGCAATCTATCATTTCAAACTTCTAAAGGATATTTACACCATACTTTCCTTTCCCTAGTAATATTTCACCACTCTTCTACCATAGTTCTAGTCTCAAATAATAATGCATGAGACCAAGATTCTTTATATTGAATTCATAGGATAACTCCCTCTTACATTGAATAATGAGAGGCTCTGCACATGTCATAAATAATTCATATAGTAGAAGGATCACATGTGCATCATTCACAACCATGTAATAAAGGTTTGGATCAACATAGCTCGTGGAAAATCCAAGTCTCATCAAGTAATTGTCAATTTGTGCATACCAAGCTCTTGGAGCTTGCTTGAGTCCATACAAGTCCTTCTTTAATATTCATACATGGGTTTCTCTCGTGTGTACCTCAAAACCTTGAGGTTTCTCTATGTATACTTATTCCTCAATTACTCCATTGAGAAAAGTAGTCTTTACATCCATCTGATGTAAACTCCAACCCATGGTTGCTACAAGATATATGATGGCTCTAATAGAGGTGTATACAGAAACTGGAGAAAACATCTCATCCTAGTATTCACCCTCATGCTAGGAGAACCCTCTAGCCACGAATCTTGTCATGTATTTATCGATACTCCAATCTACTACATGATTTATCTTGTAAACCCATTTTTAAGTGACTACAAAATTTCCTACAGGTCTATGCACAATTTCACATACATCATTTTTCATGATGGATTGATATTCTTCCATCATAACTTCCTTCCATTATTTCTTCTTGAATGATTCTTCAAAGGTGGAAGGCTCTACATTGAGACGTTCTAGAGAACATGTACTTTCTTCCTTGGGACCTTCATGTTCTTCTTCATCGTTGGGATCCATGGAATCTTCTATAGATTTTTTGAATCCAATATTTTCATCAAAAATCACATCTCTACTGATTTCAACCTTCTCTTGACATGGAGCATAGATTTTGTAAGCTTTTGATGAATCACTATATACAACGAATATTCCCTCCTTTCCTGAAGGTTCCAACTTCTTTATTTTGTCCTTAGGAACATGAATATAGACAGGAAATCCAAATATCCTCAAGTGTTCAACACTTGGATTCTTTCTAGAGAAATCTTCTTCTGGAGTCATGCTCTTCAATATATCATGAGGACTTCTATTCTTAACATATACAACTAGCATATTTTCTTCTCCCCATAGAAACATGAATAGATTCTGGTCATTCATCATTTCCTTAGCAAATTTTTCAATGGATCGGTTCTTTAGTTCTGCCATACCATTCTGTTGAGGATTATATGGGACAATTAGATCCCTTCTAATCATGACCTCTCTGTAGAATGTATTGAAATCATCTGAGGTGTACTCTACCACTTATAGAGGAGGTTGAAATTTGTCCACACACATATGAGTGAATGATGTCCAAAACTTCTTTTTCTTTACACAATTCCTTTATAATTGGTAATTGGTGAGATCACCTGCCTCACCTCTTGATGGAGTCATTTGCTCCATGTTTTCAACTGTCACTCTAGCTCCTTCTCAGAGCTATCTCTTGTGACCTTCTCGGAACAAGAACAACAAGAGTAAAATTATTTCCAATATAATTTTCATAAGAAAATATCTATGGTATCAAGGATGGTAGTCATCATAGGATTACCAAAGTGACCTTCCCAGGAGAAAAACAAGAAACATCTCCTAGAGGAGATGTTAGTTCATTTTGTAAATGCGTGCAATAAGAATCTATATCAATAGTACTTGCATGCAACCAAGTATACCTAGTAGTAATAGAACCTTTCAAACATTGTTGTCACAACTATAGTGTTTACTTATACTATAGAAACTATCAAAATTGATATGTGCAAATTGAAATTTAACAATTTGATCAATCAAACCTAGAACATGGAGCATCAACTGCTAGGGAGGGTGCGTTTATTCTTCTGAATGTACTAAATCCAATATCACTACTTGGAAAAGTTCTCTTGTACATCCCCTTCAAACAGAATCATGCTTTGATGGATGATATAACTTGAAAATAATATACAAGTGCATACCTTTGAATTTGTAGCATCGTTCAACTTGTCTTGTAATCTAAAACTAGACACAATCCTGACAAGAAGAGGTTAGAAACTGAATAGAAAAGGTTCATTGATTAGAACAAGAAAGAAACCCTGAAATTTAAACTTTGACCACAAATGATCCAGGTGGATATCGGTGGCCACCCACCTTTCCCAACTAGCTCAAAACAATTTTCTCGCAATTTTGGTAATTTACTATTTTTAGCAGTTTTCACTTCTGGAGCTGTTTTGAGGCCCTAAACGATGTTTTTTGAAAGAAAGGCGAGAAATATTGAAATTTCTTACATCTTTCCCCTAAATTTAATCTCCTCGATGATACCTTTCCAATGGGCTATCATATTCCTAAAACTGATATCGTATGCAAAAGTTACGACCCCGAGAAGTTGATGTACTAACTTACCCAAACGGGGCCCACATGAATTTTGGCGCTTCATATCCTAGGGTTAGACTTTTGGATGTATAGGGTTTTGGGAATTCTTGTTTATTGTAAAAATCCCTTTAGAGCCTCATTGTAATCATCTTCTTGTGAATGAGGGCAACCGTCACATCTCTTCTCAGCGATAAGCTGCCACCATTCGAACAAGCTTGTTTCTACTGCATTTTGCAGTTCCAACTTATTTCCTTATTGAATAGAAAACTAGTTTTACTGTATCTCTGTTATTTTTTTTAAGCACCTGTTAATAATCTATAGTCACTTAATTCTTCTCATAAAATCTGGATCAACAAAAATCAATTTTGACAAAAAAGTCAAGCTTTGACTTTGACCAGAAACATTTTCCTTTGACTATTCAACCTTTGACTTTGAATTTGACCTATCCACCTTTGACTTTGACCATTCCACCTTTGACTTTGAAAAATAACTCAAAATTGATTTTTTTGTTGGTTGAGGGCACCAGAGGGTGCGCTAGGCTAAGGCATGCTAGAATACCAAAAAATTAGGTCCAACACTTCACTGAAAGTGCCCAGAAATTTAGGTTATGGTTTGCTACAACTGCAAAATCAGAAACTCTAGTTGCAACTACAACTGGTGCTACAACGAGATTGACAAGAAACTTTCAATACACCTTCTAGTGGTTGGAATGTTTTGAAGGTAGAGTGGGCCCATAACCTGTCAAAATTTTTGATGTGCTCATTTTACCATAGACAATATCACTATTGTCATCTAACCATATTCATGCAACCACCCTGGAGTACCTTAGCCTTTACTATATAGAATGATTCTAGAAAGCCACACTAGAACCAATAGATAAAACCTACCTATAGTAGTAGCACGAGATGGAACCAAAAAATACAATCCAATTGCAACAACAACATAAGACAAGGATAGAACACCTTCTCCAAGGGTAGCACACAAGAGAGAGTCTCCACAACCATATAACAAGAACAATACTCAACTGCAATAGTTGCAGTTGCAGTTCTTAGACTACCACCAAGAATACTATAATACCACCAAGAATGTCACCAATAATACCACCAAGAGATACTATAGGGTAGGGTGCATATCTTAGGATATATAGCGCTAGAGAGAGAGACCAAGAATCACCCCAAAATATCTTCCTTCCTTTCTTGTAGTCGCAACTCCAAACTTGCACTATACCTTTCTGAGAGTGTGAGTGAAGTGTGTACAAAATGAGCTCAAGAGCCTCTTATTTATAGTCCTTCTTGGCACCTATCTAGGTCGACTTCTCTTTCTGGAGGGTAATACTTTAATATTATTTATTTTATTGAGTCTACTAGTCTTATAGGGTTCTCACACATCCGTTTAGGGTTTCTCTTGCTTCCAGAATATTCTATTCTAGTCAAAGGTTATATATGGAGGTTAATACCTCATGCAAATACCATAATATCAATAAGAATTACATTGTTGGGAATTTTGTATTGGAAACAGTGTGAATAACATGACCTGTACTCTGTGTCTTACCTCCCACAAGAAATCCATGTACCAATATACAACCATTGAGCAATAAAAACCTAAAAATTTGAATTAGAAAGAAGTCTCCAGAACCACCACTAGTCTTTCCTACAATAGCACCAACACAAGTGCAAATTAATTTGATAATTTTGGCTACATTAGTCTTTCACCCACAACTATTCTAGGAAATATAAACATCAATTACTTTTTATTACACTAGAATGACGCCAGATGTCATAGAAGCAAGCAACAACAATCATAAACAATTACACTCACTAGAACCTCCTATCTTGATAATACTGAAAACCCATATGGTAATTGAGATTGCGGCCTTGGGATGAAGAAGATGATACACATCCAAATCCTCATAAATACTATAAACATATTCCTTCTTATCACTACCATCATAATTGATAATTAAAATACCATGTGGGAATACATAACATCTATCCTCATTAATGAATTTGAATACCATACTCGATACTTCCATCACCTGAGCATGTCTTTGAATTTTTGCTACATTTCCATCCAACTTCAAATCCATCGCACTAGAATCGAATTGAGTTACAAATAATACTTTTCAACTTAATTTATCATGAGACCAAGTACACCTCCCACCTGTTAGGCCTCATTTCTTCACTGACTGCAATATTGGAGATAATGACTGCCAAGTCTTCGCGACTAGAAGAATAAACTCGAGGTTGTTGTGTCGAATATTTATCAGGGTATGGTAATAAATAACTTCTGTGTGCATGGAAATCCCACACACTCTACTACATTAACCCTTGACATGGACCCCAAGGGCCCCACAAATAACCTAGGTGCCTTTTTCTAGGGAAGGGTTACAATCCTTATCTGCCCAGAGACTCCCAAGGAACTTAGGGCTAATCGGATGGCTCTACTAGCCATTTTGTTTGCTTCCTTACTATTCCCTCTGGGAATGTGAAGATATTGGACTGTGATGCTAGATAAGGAGAGCCTAATTCTTTCCATGAGGATTTTTAACTTTATCTCCTTTGGGTTAGAAAAGATAAAAAAACATCTTATGGTATTCTTTGAGTCATAGACTATATTTCGCTGGTCAATTTACTTATGAAGTTCTAGTTGCACCCCTTGACACATCACATAGGATTCTTCCATATTGTTTGTAGTGAAACCTATATTCCAATATAATTCGAATTATTTGATTCCTCGAGGCCCATACGACACTCCCCCACACCTGTTTCCCCTGAGTTTCCTTTTGACTCCCCATAAAAATAAAGAATATATCCTAAAGAAGAATAGAGACAATTGTGAAACTCCATCACTAAAATCTGAAGCTGCTAGGATGATATTTGGGAAATTTTAGTGGAAATTATCACTTTGATATGCAATTTGGCCATCCAGATTTCCTCCTCTGGGTCCAATTTCTGAATATTTTCCACTTTGATTGTTTTGGAGTTCAAATATTATACCATTTTCCACATTGCATGATCCACTACGGAACATGGGGGGAGAATATTGTTTTTAAAAATAACTTTATTTCTAGCCAACCACAATTGCTAGCAAATATATTTTGAAGAAGATTTCCATGTTCTCTTAAGAACAATTTTCCCATGAAAATAACCTTGCTATGATGATCCCCATTTCCCCACCAAGGATTTACATGATGTTGGCCATGAAATTTTATTGTATAACTCCGAGAACACCCAATGCCACACCTGTTTGGAATATTCAAACTATGTAAATAGATGAGGTGATGATTCTAGAGCATGTTGACATAATTCACATCTATATGGTCCCTGAAAGTATCTTTTACTCAGACTTTCCCTTGTTAGCAATTTGTTCTAAGCCAAGACTAGTAGAAGGTAATAATTTTTGGAATCCCATCATTATTCCATACATTGTGCCATAGGATTGAATTTTCAGGGAGTGGGGGTCAACTAATTAGATCCTTATAACCCTACCTCACCAAGTATCCATTATTTCCCCAACCACCACTGTCCCTCTGCTAAATATGAATTAGGGATAATCCTTTAAGAGATAATATCAAAGAGTGAGCCAACTGAGTGAGATGGTGAAGTGGCCCCAAATCCCACTCCATCCACATCCCATTAGCTTGTCAGGATGATATATAAGAAAGAGAGATTTTCGCTAAGAAATTATCCATTTTCGTATAGGTTCCATAGTTACATCATCTCTTAAAGGTTCATGGCCAATAAATTGATCATCCCATAGATTAATGTTCTTTCCATTCCGAGGGATATAGGTAAGAGAATCCTAAAAATAATGCAAGGATACCCTTAGTAGATTCGATATTGGAGAATCAACCTACCTTCTTGGAATAGTATCCAAGAAACATCGTCTTTCCTTTGATAAATAATTTTGACACAATCCTCTCTTCCACCATTCATTTCCTCATGTTGCTAATCTCCAAAGTAGTTTGGAGCCTAAAGTGATGTTTACTAGTTGAGGGTCTCTAACACCAAGGCCTCAATTGTCGTTAGGTGAACGAAATATACTTGAGTTGACCATATTAAATTTTTTTGACTTGGATTTTCCCCTTTGCCATAATAATTTTCCTATTTCTGGTGCCATATCCTTCTTCATCCCCACTAGAGATAACAATGCAGCGAATTGATAGATTGGGAATGAAGAGAGAACATTTTTAACTAGAACCACTCTAACTACTGGATTTAACAAGAAAAACTCCCATATCTCAAATTGATCTTTGATTTTATGAAAAATGGCTTTCCATGCTTCGCCTGCGATTTATTTTAGGATGATCTTCATTCCCAGGTACTTGAAAATCTTACAATGAAATGATAAAGGAAATTGAAGAATATGAGAAATACCCATGTGAGTATTGGTGAAGACATTCAAAGAATAAATTTGGATTTTTATTTTATTAATTAAACCACATGATATCAAAGAGTATTGGTCGAAGACCAAATTGAATATAGGAGCAATAATTTTAGAAGCTCCTCAAATTAGTAGGGTATCATCAATAAATTGTGAGTGATTTATTCTCTTTACACCTATGGCAATTCTGAGACCTCAAATACTTCCTGTGACTCGTTCATGTTCTAACCTTCTATTTATTTCTTCTACCATGAGGGAATATAATATAGGAGAGAGAGGGAAACATTGCCTTAAACCTCTATAGTAATTGAAGAAGGGTGTTGGTATTCCATTAATCAACGGAGAAATCCAATTATTTTTAATGCAAGAAACAATCCAAGAAATGAAGGCTTGACTAAAACCATTTTCTTCTAGAAAAAAATTTAAAAATTTATGCTTGACTCGATCAAATGCATTGGTCATATCTATTTTAATGACCATGGATTTTTATCTATTGGTGAAGCTTGAGTGGATCGCCTCATGGACCAGAATTATATTATCCCAGATTTGTCACTTTTCCACAAAAACCCATTGATTTAAAACAATAATATGGGATAGATATGGATTTAACCTATTTGCAATAATATTAGCCATGATTTTATAGGATACATTGCAAAGAGAAATAATATGAAATCTTCCAAAGGAGGAAGGATTATTTTCCTTTGGGATTAATGTCATGAAAGATGAATTAGAAGCTCCTCCGACGTGGGAAGACTTGTGTACATTATAGATCATATGGATGAATTAAAGTTTTATGATGGACCAACATCTGATATAGAAATGAATACTGAAGTTGTCTGGGGCATGCTCTTTTTCTGGATTAAACTGTTTTATAACAACAAATATCTCTTCTTTTGAGAATTATTTTTTAAATTTCAAATTTTCCTCTTCTTTGATAAGAGATGGAGTATGTGAGATAAATTTATTGCACAATTCATTATTCCATTCCCCCTCTTCTGAATTTAAATTTTCAAAATGTGCAGAAGCAACGTTTTTAATCTCCTCAAAAGAAGTGATAACTTCTCCAGAGTGTAGTTTAATTTCCTCAACCTTGTTTCTCCATTTCCTTACCTTGGCCTGCTTATGGAAGAATGTTGTGTTTTTATCCCTTGCTTGCAACCACAACGATCTGGATGTTAGTCTCTAAAGAGTTTCCTCATATCTAAGAGATTTAACATATTTTTGAAATACTGATTGCTCTTGTTGAAAAGAGTCAGATTGTACTTCCTTATTCTCCAATATGTATTGAATTTATTCTAGTTCTTTCTTACATATTCAACTTCCCCATGTAGATTCCTTAAAGAGGTATTTACCCAATCCTTTATAATTTCTTTGATCAACTTGACATTTTGTTTCAAAATCTAAATAGGAGACCCAATAATCCATTGAAACCATGTTCTTGAAATGAAAGCAAACAAATCAGGATGATCCATCCATAGAGGATTAAATTGAAAAGGGATGTGCCCCATATTTTCCTCTTTGGAGCTTACAAGGGAAATAGGACAATGATCAAATTTATCCTAAGGGTTTATAAACAAGGAATTCTCATCTGGGAGGGTAAAAAATGGAGGGAATAAGAAATCGATCCAGCCTAGCTATTATATGTCCTGGCCCAACTCATATATTGCTCCATATGTATTTTCCTTTACTTGGATGGACATTAGACAAATCTAGATTGGAGATGAGATCCACCATTTTTTTTCTAGAACAATCTCTAACAATAGAGACACCTCTTTTAATCTAGATTTAGGAGCGGGACAAACTAATTAACAGACCAAATACAATAAAAATATAGATATGAAGAACAACATGGATATCCAGTGAACAATATCTTCTATTGAATAAATGAAATAGGATGAAACTGTAAAACTCTTGAACTAAAACACTTGCTCAAATGGTGGTAGCTATATCTGAGAACAGATGTGGTTTCTATGCACATCTGTCTGAGAAAAATGATTACAATGAAGCTCCAGAGGACTTTTTGATATTACTCATGAATGCGAAAACCCTAGACATCTAAAAACCTAACCATAGGAGCTGAAACGCCAAAATTTATGTGGTCCCTTATGGGTAAGTGGGTACCTCAACTTCTCGGGATCGTAAATTTTGCATACGACCTTTGTTTTAGGCACGTGATAGCCTATTGGAAAGGTCTTTTAGAGAAATACACATTACGCCTTCAAAATCTTACTTTGTCTATAGTTTGAATGTGGCAAGCTAAAAAACCAATGTTTAGGGCCCCAAAAATGACCCTGGAAGTACAACAAGATGTGCTGACATGAAAACATACAAAATAAGCCAGTTAGATTAGATGGGAGGCCACCAATATCCACCTAGAAGATGTGTAGGGATTCAGAAAACCCATAAGTGTATAACCCACAATTACAAAGAAGTACAGAAGAACATGTTGAACTAAAAACAGTCAAGAGGAGCCAGTTAGAATAGGTGGGTGGCCACCAATATCCACCTGGATGAATCCTTCCCCATTAGGAAGCATTGGTCTCCATTGCATTGATTTCCCCCATTAGGCGAGGAAAATTCTTCTAAATTTGGCCCTGGGTGAGACACTTTCCTTGGTATAGGAGTTTCCCTACCTTGACAACCCGATAAAGATGGATCCTCTATTGGAAATTTCCCTTGACCTCTGTTTCCACTATATGATCAGTGGATGCTTGTTCCATGGAGTCATGCTTGAGATTTGTTGGTGTCATTTGTTCTTTGATCTATGAGGTGTCCAATAAGGGTGGGAAATATGGTCTAAGGTAGTCCACATTGAACATTGGGTGCAAGCCAAGGAAGGGTGGAGTGTTGAACTCAAAAACATTGCTACCCACAACCTTGGTGACAACATAAGGTCCATAGCGAAGTGGGCGAAGCTTTCGATGGGGCTGTGTAAGACACTCCTTCTGCAAATGTAACTAGACTCTGTCTCCAACTTGAAACTGATGTGGTACCCTATGTTCATCATGGTGTTGCTGTACTTAGCATTAGATTTCTGCAAAATCTCATGGACCTGTTAGCGGATGTGCTGAATCCGCTCAATGAATATGTTGGATTTTTCGGTCTCATACTGAACATGGGAAGAATTTGTGTGTGTGGTTGAAAGAGGTAGTGCAACATCAATGAGACCCAAGGGTTGGAGTCCCAACCCCACCTGAAATGGGATATGACCGGTGGATCTATGGAGAGCCCTGTTGTAACTATGTTGAACACAGGGGAGACTCTCATCCCATGTACACAGATTCTTGGAGTTGTACATCCACGAGATGTGCACAATCATCTAATTGATGACCTCTGTTTGGCCATCTATTTGGGGGTAGACAAAAGTGTATTTAGTGAGCTTGGTGTCGAACAGTGACCAAAGACTCGACCAAAATGTGTTGAGGAACCTATTGTCCCGGTTGGAGATGATGGTTTGTGGTATCCAAAAATGGACCCATACTCGTTCGAAGAAGATCTTGGAAGTATCTGTCGCTATTATATTCTTATTGCAAGTTGTGAGGATGGCCATATTTGAAAACCAATCAATGACCACAACTACACAATATTTGCCTTTCTTGGTGGACATAAGGCCATAAATGTAATCCATTGATATGGATTCCCAAGGATTCTTGGGAGTAGGAAGAAGGGTGTATAAGCCTTGCTTCTTGATAGATGGCTTGGAAATGGAACATGCGATGTAATATCTGATATACTTGCTGACGGATTGTCAAAATTTTGGCCAACAAAAATGTCTTTGTAGAACGACCACATTTTTCTCCATGCCAAAATGTCCTATGATCCAACTGTATTGGGCTTCCCAAATTAGTTTTGAACACTCGCTTGTAGGAAACCACAGATGGCCCAAATGGCATAAATTTTTTTCCTAAATGTGAAAATTAGTGACAGTCACGCCTGTATCCAAGAGATGATAGGTGGTGGTGAGGTCTGGATCTTGCTCATAAATTTGGAGCCACTCAGATGCTTCATGTCCATAGGAATGGACCACAGTGGTGAGTGCAGCCATGGGAGGTCGACTGAGTCAGTCAACAACACAATTTGAGCTCCCTATATTATACTTGATGTTGATATGGAATTGCTACAGGTAGATGGACCACTTCTGATGGTGGTCGTTCAACAATTTCCCCTATGTCTGTATGAACTGTAGAGGCTTGTGATAAGTTTGGATGATCATCTCCTTTCCCACAATTTAATGTTTCCATTAACGACAAGCTTGGACAATAGAACACATTTCTTTTTCATAGGTGGGGTATTTACGGAAAGTATTTGAGAGTGTCTCACTATCGTATGCCACCAGATGATTGTGATGAGTGAGAATTGCGCTTACAACATAGTTAGATGCATTAGTCTCAATATTGAATGGTTGTTGCAGATTGAGAAAGGAGAGTATTGGAGCTCATCACAAGCGATGCTTCAGATCATCAAATGCACATTTTTGTTCCTTCCCCCACATGAAGTTGTCCCTGCCACCGCCCTTGGTCACTTGGTTGAGGAAACATGCAATATGGGAGAATCCCAACACAAACTATCGATAGAAGTTTGCCAATCCCAAGAAGCTCCGAAGATCGGTGAGTGTGGTTGGGTCTAGCCAGTCAGGGATGACTTGGATATTAAGTGGATCAACATGTAACCCATGCTCATAAAAAATGTAGCCCAATTATTGGACCATGTTCATGCCAAAGAAGCATTCTTCCAACTTTTCATATAGCTTGTGCGACCACAGAGTGCTAAAAACCTGTTGAATATGTCGCATGTGCTCCTCCCAAGTTATGTTGAAGATGAGAATTTCATCCAAATATACCACTACAAAAGAGTTGGTGAAGGGTATCAATACATCATCCATCAATCTCATGAAAGTGGTTGGTGCATTTGTTAAGCCAAAGGGCATGACCAACCATTGGAAGAGACCTTCTTTGGATTTGAAGGTTGTCTTTCATACATCAGTTTTTTCGATGGGAACCTAGTGGTAGCCATAATTTAGGTCAATATTGCTGAAGAAATTTTCCTCCTTGAGTTGGTCAAGAAGGTCATCAATCCTGGGAATTGGGTATTGGTTCTCGATTGTGATTTTTTTTAATGATATGTAATCAATGCAGAGTCAACAAGTCCCATCCTTTTTCTGCACCAGTACATTAGGGCTTCTGGAAGGGGAGGAGTTGGGTATGATGTGCCCCTATTGAAGAAGATATTGGATATGAAGCTTGGTTTCGTCATTTTCCATCAACGAGCGATGATATATTGGTCCATTAGGTAGAGGTGCACTAGGGGTCAGATCAATTGGATGCTTGACTTGGTAGTGCGTTGGTACCCCGGTGGGTGAGGAGAATATGTCTCTGTACTCTTCCACGATCCCATCCACTTTATTCTTCTTCAAATAGAGGATATGTGTATAATCCAAAGATTTGGTTGTGACCTTATTCTTACTATGAGCATGGATCGCAACGAATATGAACTTCCCGGTCTATGAAATGACCTTACTGCATTGCTTAGTAGAGATTAAAGAAATAGTGGTAGGCGACGCTACCTATGGTATCCTGTAGAATTGTCTACCCAAAGTAATAATAACACTATGGGGTCTAGAATCATACAGAACATGATTTATCTAGGTGGATATCAGTGGTGACCCTCCTTTTTCAACTCGCTCAAAACTGTTTTCTGGCAATTTTGGCAATTTTGGCAATTTAATATTTTTAGTAGTTTTTAACATCCAGGGCCATTTTGAGGGCCTAAATGAAGGTTTTTTGGGACTGATCTTCTCAATTATTTACAAAGTCTTTTCTCAATCCCCTAAAATGAATCTCCTTGACGATATCTTTCCAATGGGATATCGTGTGCCTAAAACAGAGATCGTATGCAAAAGTTACGACGTCAGGAAGTTGATGTACTAACTTACCCAAATGGGGCCCACATGACTTTTGGCACTTCATCTCCTAGGGTTAGGTTTTTGGATGTATAGGGTTTTTTAAATTCCTTTTTATTGTAAAAAGGCCTTTAGAGCCTCACTATAATCACCTTCTTGCGAATGATCACAACCTTTACATCTCTTCTCAAAGATAATACGACACCATTCCAACAAACTTATTTTCTGCTGCATTTTACAATTTCAACTCAACTACCATATATGGAATTAACCATATTTCAATGCATGGAATTAATGTCATGGGATTAATGGTATGGTTTTGGCTAGTTGTCTTGTACTACGAAATTGAATGGGTTGGAAGATTGTAAATGTGTTGAACCTGCACATAATAGATCTAGCTAAACAATAATACACACATTTGTAGAGAGAATTGGAGAAAGAAGAAGAAGGAGAGAAAAATAGAAGAATTCTCATTAACCGTTATGAAAAATGAATAGTTTACACATGATATACTTTGTATAGCTCAATGAGTTCACACTGTAGGTGAACCAATCCACATGATCTGGACACACACCAACAGTTTCGGTAGTGAACTTCCACCTATTCTAGTCTCTCGGGCAGTTACAGGAGTGAACTTCCACCTATTCTAATCTCTCGGGCAGTTACGGGAGTGAACTTCCACCTAGTTGAGTTAACTAGTGAACTAGCCTTCAGTTAACTGACTGAAGAAAGAGTAGTGAGGAGTTAACTCAGGGAATCAAGGCTAATGAGCCAGTTTGGTGATGATCCCAAGGCAAGGTCGAATTAGAATGGTGATGATCCCAATGCAACATCCAAACTCAACTTAACTAGTCAAACTAAAGTGTCAACTGAAAGAGAATATTATCCAGGTGAAATATTCTCTCCTAAAATATAGGATACTAGATAATGACTAGTTATGACTAATAAACAAGGAAAACCCTTAGGAAAAATAAATCCTAGGTGTGTGTGAAGTAACTCCAACACCCCCCCTGAACATCACTATGGTGAAAATAAAGAATGGGTCCTGGCAACAACGCCATGTTATGTACCCAAATACAAAAGATACATTGAAAATAAAGTGAGGAAAG
>ML810701.1:90188-111891 GCA_009831015.1 Picea engelmannii
CAAGGTAAAATGTATGTAAAAATAAGAACTACAGTTTCTAGGAAGCTGTGTCCTTCACTCCAAGACGACTTTGTAGAGAATGGAACTTCTTGTCAGTGAAGGTCTTGTTGAATATGTATGTCACCTATTCTGTTGAAGGAAAAAACTGAAGTCGATGATCCCCTCATGTACTAAGTCCCAGATGTAGTGCATTTGGATCTCGATGTGCTTTGTCCACTGCCTCTGAACTGGATCTCTTAAAAAATTCAGAGTGCTCTGGTTGTCACACCAGATGATGATCAACTGATGAAACTGAATGCCCAAATCAGTGAGAAACTGTTGTAGCCACATAGCCTGAATGGTTATGTTAACTACCAATTTGTACTCTATCCTGGTTGAAGATAGAGAAATGGTGTCTTGCTTCTTTCTCGACCAACAGATAGGCCCGAAACCAAGATTGAGTGAGTAACTAGATGTGGACTTGCGATCAATGCTATCTCCAACCTAGTCAGAATCAGTAAACCCAATGAGATATAATGTAGAGTTTGTTGCATAATGAATCCCAAAGGTGATGGTGCCCTATACATAACGAAGGATACCCTTTGCATCTTTCCAATGTATCTCATGCGGCTCCTGCATGAACTTGGAAACTACACCAACTTCATATGAGAGGTCTAGTCTGGAGTGTGTGAGATACAACAAGATACCCACTAGTTGTTTGTATAGTGTGTTGTCAACCAGTGGAGTCTCCCTACCATCCTCAAGTTTGTCTCTTGATAGGAAATGAGTCAGAGAAGACTTGTAGCATGTCATGTGAAATCTCTCAAGGAGATCTTGTGAATACTTGGCTTGAGATTGTTTGATTCCTAATGCATCTTGAATGATCTCGAGTCCAAGGAAGAAGTGTAGTAGACCCATGTCCGTCATCAAAAAATTGTCATGTAGAATCCTCTTGACTGCATCAATCGTTGAAGTCGAGCACCTGGTGATCAACAAATCTTCAACATACATAACTAAAAGTATAAGTGAATCAACCATCTTGAGCATGTAGACATTTGAGTCTGATTTACAATGTACAAAGTTTTGTGACAACAGGTAGGAATCGATCTTGGAATACCATGCTCTCGGAGCCTTCTTGAGGCCATAAAGTGGCTTCTTCAGTCGATATAGCAAAGATAAGTCCTGCATAAATCCCAGGGGATTATCCATGTAGATCTCCTCAGAGAGATCACCATGAATAAATTCATTCTTCACTTCCATCTGATGGAATTCCCATCCCTTGGATTACGCAATGGAAAGTGCCAATCCTACGAAATCCATATTCTCTACTAGAGTGAAGGTCTCATCATAGTCAATACCATGAACCTGTTGAAAGCTTTTGGAGACAAGACTAGGTTTGTATCTGTTGATCTGTCCATCCGATGCGCTCTTGGTCCTATAGACCCATCTGCATCTGACAAGTTTCCTCCCAGAAGGAAGGGGAACCAAATCCCAAGTCTAGTTCTCGAGGAAGGAGTTGTACTCGTCCTACATGGAGGATTCCCAAAGGGGTTTTCCAGCAGCCTTGCCATAAGACTGTGGATCTGAATACTGAACCAAGAAAATATGCCCAGGATGAAATGGTTCGGTGGCAGTGATTGCAACAGGAGGCTCCTCGAAATCAGATTGAGTCCTCCTAGTATCGGATGGATCACCAACGAGATTACCTGCATCCTAAAGAGTAGTATGTACCCACTTGAGCCTCTTCTCTGGCTCTGCATCCAACTGTACTGACTCTAAATCTGAATCATCTTATTCCTCTAAATCATAAATCTCATTTGAAGAAGAGTTGGCATGTGCATTCTCACCATCTCAGACAGGTGGAAGAATGAAGGTGTCTGCATGTGGTTGTTGAGGTGGTTGCGAGACCTTTTCATCGAATTGGACACTACACTCAATGATGAGCTGATCTGAGGAAAGATTAATAGGCCAATATCCCTTTACACCGTCATGGTATCCAACAAAAATGCACTCAGTTCTCTGTGGATCAAGTGCCTTCCTCTTTTCAAAGGGAATCTAGGCCCATGCACGTGAACCAAAAATGTGAAAATGGTTCACTTCTAGTTTGAGGTTGTTCCAAGCCTCATAAGGGGTATTATCCTTGACAGATCTATGGGGAGATATATTTTTGATGTATGTTTCACAGTTAATTGCTTCGGCCCATAGTCTCTGTGGTATTGAATTTGCATGCAACATGCAAGATGCCATCTCCTTTAGAGATCGATATTTTCGCTCAACAACTTTGTTTTGTTGCGGAGTATAGGGAACTGTGTGCTACAATAGAATCCCTACCTCATGGAAAATATTATGGATCTCATGATTTACATAATCTACCCCATTATCAGTTCAGAGGAATTTGATCTTCTTTCCGGACTGTGTCTCAACCAAGGATTTGAAATATTTGAGGTGTTGAGAGACCTCAGATTTTTGCTTGAGAAAGTAGATCCAAGTAAAACGTGAGAAATCATCAACAAAAATGAAAACAAACTTTGCTTTGCTGATGGATGGATGTGGAAAAGGACCCATAAGGTCACTGTGGATCAGATCTAAAGGTGTCGAAGCTTGATGAGACTTTCCTTTTTCGAATTTCTCTTGAGGGTGTTTTCCGAGAACACATCCCTCACATACTCCCTTGGAGAAATGGATGTATGGTAGACCATCAACTAATCTTTGCTTGCTAATCTGTTGCATGTATCTAAAATTCAAATGTCTAAACCTTTTGTGCCATATCCTACTACTTTCATCAGCATGAGTAAGCAGTAAAGTAGAATCAGGTTCAATGAATTCAGAAAATGTATACAATCTAGACTGATGATTTACCTCACCGGTAGAAACCTTGGAGTTGGTTTTCATGTTGTATATTTCCATGGAATTTGGTGTGAATATGACTTTCTTTCCGGTACCATAATTCTTCATCTGATACATTGAGAGAAGGTTGACAAAAACTTTGGGAACATATAGCACATTCTCAAAGCTTCCGTTGGTGAGTTCAATCCTTCCTTTGTCGATGACTTCGACAGAAGAGTTTTCCCCCATCAGAATAGGAGGAACTTTGCATGTATCCAATGAAGAATAGACTACTTCTGAGGTATCCATGTGATGTGATGCTCCTGAATCTACGATCCAAGCATCGAGAGAGGAGTTGATGGCAATCAAGGCATGGCTAGAATTGCCTTTCTTGGAATTCATATCTTCTGGCTTCTTCTTCTTGGCACCCTCAGGGATGCGATCTCCAAGGTTGTTTTGTTGAAGTATTTGAGACATCAGATTTATTTGTTTTTTCATGCATGCATATTCCAAATGGAATCCTTTTTGATAGTACATGCATTTCTCTCATTTTCTTCCCTTTTCTCCTTTGGATCCGGAGGCATCGGTGAAGGGTTTTGTGTACCCTTCCTTATTCGGATGTGCATGAGCTTTTCGTTTATATTACTATGTATATTTATGATATTTGTGGCTGCCATAATGCAAAGTGAGTGCATGCGCCCTTGGGCCTTTGATTGTTCCCATGTTGATGAGATTAGTTTTCTCTTGTGTCAAGGATTCAATAATGTCCTCGAGAGAAGGCATCTTCTAGGTGGCTCCAGAGGTGAATCTGACAGTATGGAATGTAGATACGAATACAAAGAATTTAGGACCAATATTGGAGAGAATGGTGAGAACCATTTGTTTCTCCTCCTTCGATTTGTCAACCTCCCAAGCTTTGAGTTGTGACAGTAAATCCTTGAATGTTGTAAAGAAATATTGGATATTCTCAAAGATTTTTGGATCCAATCTGAGAAGCTCCACCTATAGCATGTGTCCCCTCATCTCATCATGTTTTTCAAATATCCCTTCCAAGGTGATTCAGGATTCATTGGGAGTTTTACAGGAAAATATATGAAAAAGGAGATTGGGAGAAATAAGACTGCAAATTGTTCCAAGTGCCTCATCAATGCGATTTAAGTACTTGGATTTTTCTATGGCTGATGTTGGATCTATATTTGTATTCATGGTTAACCTATACAAACCTATGGATAAGATATGTATGGGTATTTTATCCTTCCATGCAAAATAGTTGCAAGGTGTAAGAATGAATTCTTTTTGGAATTCTATCTTTCTGCTATCTTCAATCTTTTGTACTTGCAAAAATTTTGGTGTATCTTTTTCTTAGAAGTCCATCGGCTCTGATACCATGTAAATGTGTTGAACCTACACATGATATATCTAGTTAAACAATAATACACACATTTGCAAAGAGAATTGGAGAAAGAATAAGAATGAGAGAAAGAATAATAAAAACTATCATTAACTGTTATGAAAAATGAATAGTTTACACATGATATACTTTGTATAGCTCAATGAGTTTGCACTGGAGGTGAACCAATGAGCCATAGTGGTGGTCTAGAGTGATATGGAAACACACCAACAGTTTTGGAAGTGAACTGCCACCTATTCTAGTCTCTCAAGCAGTTATGGGAGTGAACTGCCACCTAGTTGAGTTAACTAGTCAACTAGTCTTCAGTTAACTGATTGAACATAGAGTAGTGAGGAGTTAACTCAAGGAATCAAGGCTAATGCACTAGTTTGGTGATGATCCCAAGGAAATGTCGAATTAGCATGGTTATGATCCCAACATTTCATGGTGATGATCCCAATGCAACATCTAAAATCAACTCAACTAGTCAAACTAAAGTGTCAACTGAAAGAGAATATTCTCCAGGCAGAATATTCTCTCCTAAAATATAGGAGACTAGATAATGACTAATTATGAATAATAAACAAGGAAAAACCTTAAGAAAAATAAATCCTAGGTGTGTGTGAAGTAACTCCAACAAAGATGGAAGTGACGTGCAGTAAATGCATGTCACTCCATACTTCTTCCACTGGGTCGTCACCCTAGCATGGTTATTGTTCATTTGGTTTTGTTGTGGTTAAGCTCTGAGATTCAATCCTGGAAGGAACTGCTTGACCAACTCGCCCTTTTTAAAGACATTGGTTAGAGGTATGGTTCTTTTCGCCCATCCATGAATTTTCTCTGTGTATGAAACAAACGATGGCTTGGTAATGTGTTGGTTTGTGTTTTCCTGAGGTTGGCAACTGTGTAAATGCATGGGAATTTTCTCTGGAATGACTGCGTGGTTATTTTTTTACAAATGGAAAATATGATTTGTTGAAGTTGTGATTTCGTTGGTTGTTCTATGTGGTGGAAACTGTGATGTTTATCTATTGTTTTTGGTAGTTATGGGTATTTTTCTGGAGGGTTTCGCTCTGTTTAGCCTTGTTGGCCGCCTCCTCATAGTTATGGTAACCATATCCGGTTGTATTCAGGTGCTATGGGGTTGTTGTGTATGTTTTGAACTATCTTTTGGTCACTGTGTATCTTCCAGAGCCTGGTCATGGGTTTATTTTTGTGGTATTGGCATCAACACAGTTAGTTATTGGATGGCCATTATGCCAAGAAGTATGCTTTATGTTTGTTGGTAATACATGGGGTTTGCATTTCCATGGAAATTGTTATAAATTGGTTTGACTCTTGAGAAAAGAGTGAGGGTTATGCCTCTGTGCATTCTTGGTATTTGTTACTGTACAATGAGAAATCATTGCTCCTCTGCATCATTTCCTACCCTACGCGGTGTTGAATTGTCACAGTATTACATAAGATGAGAAAGGTTGTGGTTCCAACATGATTGTTTCAAGGGTTTTCTACCTACTGTTGATATAATTGACCTCTAGTATCTCTGTGTTTTTGTGACCGAGAGAACTCTTGATTATTTCTGCATTCATGGTTACAGAGCTTGATTTTGATAACCCCAACAAGTCACACTCTTGTATGGTATCTTGTTGACTATCATAATTAGGGATGATTTTAGGGGCTAAATTTCGCTCATGGGATAATTTTCCATTGTTTTTCCAAAAACGAGATTCGCTATTTTAAAAATGATTTGCCCAAATTCTATAGGATAAAATTATTTTACCTTAAAAATCACCAAAATTTTATAAAAACTATACAAAATACTTAGAAATTTTAATATTTTTACAAAAATATTGCCAAACATTTATAGTTGATATATGAAGGATTAGTAAGATTCTCCAAGGTTTCTACATTTAAAAATAAATTTCCATCCTTAAAATCATCCCTGGTCATAAATTTGTTGAGTGGCTATGACAATTTCTTTGAGTATTATCTTGTCTCTGTTGATCGGGTTGTTGGAAAGTTGTAATTGGGGATGAGAATTGGTGTACAGTTGAGGGACTGCCTCCTTTTTTTGTGACAGTTGCATCGATAACCCAACTCGTTTTTTTTTATTATTAAATTGGTTGATTGGGAGTAAATGGTAATCTACAATTAGAGGGTTGCCTCTTTTCGTTATGCGTTGGTCATTGTGCCCTTACAATATGGTGTAAATTGTATTTGGTGGCTGCTGTGTGTTTGATTAGTCCCGATCGGGATCATTGCAAGTTGGGAAAGTTGATGACTGTGACTTAGTTGTTTACTATGTATGGTTTATGGATACATTGTGCATTGTTTTGTTTTATTTCACCATCATAGATGAAGAACGAGTTTTGTATTATGGTTTCATTGCAAGTTTATTTGTTAATATTGTCAAAAGAATGAAATCGAGAATTTTTTTAAAGAAGGTCTATTTAACTCGGGAAAGACCTGTGTCTATGTTTGATTTGGGAAATTACGAATTATGGGTATTGGTTTATATTCTATAGAAATATATGCTAGATAGAGATGAAGCAATGTGACTGTGTGTTCCTTTTGATTTTGTTTAAATGAAAAGAAAATAAATGAAAATAAACAAGTATTCTCTTAACAAGACTGTTGAAAAGCATAGTGATTCTGAGTATGATTTGAATGTGGGACAGTGGACATTTTTGACACACAGTAATTGCTTAAATGGTGTTGGAATCGTTGTATTGGATACATAATTGTTTTTTATGGATTACTTAATTGGTTTTACGAACAATATTTTTTCTTTTCCCTACCATTATTTCACTTTTTTCACATTACAACTCCCCTCGCCTTACCATATTCACTATCCATTCCCTGTTCCTAAAATTTAATTATGGTTAATATAAATTCTATATTATGACAATTAAAAGATCACACAAGGATGAATTACATTAATATATTCTTTTGATTTATGATACAGTTGATTGTTTGATGTTTGTGAGAAGTAATCATGATCTATCCCCCCTCATTTTAACACTTTTCACTCAATACAATCCCTCACATATCCCAGAATCCTTCTTCACCCCATTCTCATTGACAAGTATTAAACGATTTATATGGATTGGATTGCATGAGTCTGATATGTTGTTGAGCCAAACTTTGTTTCATATTTAAAATATTTGTGATGTATGGTTGTTGAAGAAACTATTTTCTAATTAATAATTCATATAGGAATGAGATTTTTCAGTAGAGGTAGCCATGTTTGGGGTAACTGAGGAAGAGGAAATTGGAACACAGGCCCTAGAAGGCCAAGGTTCTCTATACACTTTGAGGCAGAGTTACAAGAGTTGGGATAGCTATTTCAAGATGGATTGTTTAACTATATTGTGCAAGGAGTGGTCCAACCTAGCTAGAAAGGCCTCTCTTCCAAGCCCCACAAGTCCCTGGTATCCCAATGCCCCCTCATGTTTCACTACAACCTGAAATCCATGAAAATGACGAATGGAAAGAGATTGTATACCCACCAGTCTCCCAACATCATGGATGGCCTAACATGTCTCTACCTACTCCTCCACCTTTTAATAAAATTTTCCAAGATTCCCCTGTCCACTCACCAGTACAATCTTCCCATGCAAGAAAACGATTAAAAATCAAGGCCCACCATGCCCCTGACAATGGAAAATATGTTTCTACCCCCTCCTCACCCTCAAATTACTTTACCAAATTCATGTCCTCTCGCATGAACTTGAGTGATGATTGCTCTCACGTGATCAGTGAGATTAAGCCTAAAGGCTCCCCACAACCTAAGAAAAATTCAGAGAGATCAAAGGGTGACAACAACAACAAGGGAAATATTTCCTCGCAGAGTGGAAAATATGGATTTTAAGTGTTTTATTTATTGATTATTGAGAGCAGTTGACTTCTGAAATTTTGGACAACGCACTATTTTTTGGATATATGGGTAATATATTTTCGGAAATAATTTAAATTATCATTGATATAAATTGTCAAAATATGAGAGTGATGATGGGAGTCACAAGGAGGGATGTTTTGATTGATTAACTAGTTTTGTTATGTTTGTTACAGAACTAAAGGGAGTCACAAGGGGTCCCACCTACTTGTTATTATTATTAAAAACCCTTATTATGATTTTATTACTTTTCCCCCTTAACTAAAAAGTTGTTTGAGTTTTAGTTAACTTAACTAAAGAAGTAGTTCAACTACTTAAACTAATTCTAATTTCTTAAAGGCAAAAGGAAAAGGAGGAACAAGAGGAGAATTGAAGGAGAAGCATACTAAGGTCTGCTCTTTGAGTTTTTGTTGAGATAATTCAATTTTCATTCATTCTTTAACTCGTTGGAAGCCTAATTCTCTTTCATGATAGTAGGGTCCTATTGTAGACAACAAGATTCAAAGTTGAATTACATCATTCAGACACTTGTTTTTCAGAGGTGTTGATCTATCTTTGATAGTCTGTGTAGACTTGTCTGTTTGTGAATTAAATTTCATGACTATCAAAGGCTATTGTGTAGAGTCGAGTGGACATCAATCTGTGGCAAGATGATCTATCTTTTAAGTTCAGTTTTTTACTTTCTGTCAGAAGTCCTTTTGTGTGGTTTTCATCGGGGACAACTAAGTTTGACTTTGGTCCAAAACTTCGTCATTGAATTTTGTAAAGGGAACAATTCTTTTGATTAATTGGAATGAAATAAATGATTACTTTATGTCTCATCTATTTTTATTATTTACTTGGTGTCTTTACTTATGTCTCTATATTTATTTCATCATCTGTTATATTAATAAAATTACATAAACAATGAAATTTCCAGCAAGTTTTTATTTATAAAAAATTAGCATAAGCACTTTTAATCAATACTTGTGAATTAGGATACAAACTTTGATGGCTATAAACATAGGGTGATATTCTTGTCTATCTTGCTTTAGCCAAGTAAGATCTGAAAATGCTTGAGTAAGATCATTTCATATCTTTTACTCAAAATTTATTTGGCAACCATATTGGGGAGATCTTCAATATCTCTCTGGTTGACTTTTTATGCTTGATTATCATTGAATACATCTATTTTTGTGATATTGATTATTTGACTGTTTTATTTCTTAATGACTATACTTGTTGCAAGGCAACCCAATATTGAGCCCGATCTTCAATATCAGACCAATATTGCTTTGAATTTGTTTAACACCATTTTAGACACTACTAATACTTGGGTTGAGCTTAATCATTCATGGGCAGTAATTGAACAAGACATTAGTGCCCAAGAAATTTGGGAAGCTAGACGTAGACAACCTAGAAATCAACAATAACCTTCTTGTTCCTTCAACTTTGACCTTATTTTCATGTCCTTAGACCCTCGTGTTTCTAGCAGAAGAAGAGGCTTATAACCTCAAATTAATCCTATTGCTGAAACAGAAAGAAGGAACGTTGTCTTATCTACCTAAAAATGTTATCTAAGCAGAACCTTGTTTGATTCATCCAGTTCGTGTTTCTCTCCCTTACCTATCATCCAAAAGATGACATCTAGTGGTGGATCTGGTGGCACTGGAATTGTTTCCTCCTCTTAGTATTCATCTTCATCAGTGATTTGTAGCTTATATAACCATCATGTCCCCATCCAATATACCACAAACCCCACCAAATTCATTAAAAAGTATAGGCTTTTTCAATTTGAAGAAGACGCTACAACCACACTGTGGCATGTTTCCTCTCCTCTTAACCTAGTACCTGTTACTCATTCACTTCCAAAATTTAAAGAGCATCTTCCTAGGTTTTCGGGGAATAACACTGTCATTACAAATGAACACCTAGTGGCATTTTCTAATGCCTGTCACAACATAGGAGGCAATGACAATGATACTTGCATGCACTTATTTGTCAATTACTTGGAAGGAAATGCTACAACCGATTTCTTTGGTCTACCTCCTAAGATTCTGTCTACTTGGGAGGAGTTAGTATGTTGGTTCAAATCCAACTATGGGAAATCTAAAAGCTCAGCTGAGCAATTACAGGAGTACAATAACATCACCTATAAATATGGTGAGACCATCAAGTCCTTCAACTTGCATTTCACTAAGTTATACAATGAAATCCCTAAACTCATTTGACCTCAGAACCAAGCCACATTCATGCATTATTATAATGCATTAACTACCCTGTATCGTCATAGGCTTGAGGAAAAATACATTGATAACCTCGGTTCCTCTCTTCATACGTGTTTGGAGTATGAAGAATAGCTCGAAATAACAAGTCTTCCTCAGGGATAATCATTTAAACAGACATACATGTCTGCCCTCTTACAACTAGTACAAGACATGAATAATCGTATGATAGCATATGAGTGAAAGGGAAATGTCTCCCCTCTCACCATTGGAGCTTCATCCTCTTCTGCACCCCCCTTTAGAAATCAAATTGAAAATAATTTTCATCCTAAATCTATCATGCCTCGAAGTTGGTGTAAATTTTAGGAGGAACACCACAAGGAAATCAGATGTGAGATTAAGAAGAGAGCCATAGATAAGATCTTTGGTAAAAGACCAAAAACCATTATCATTGTACTAGATTTTGCAGAGACAGAAGATGTGATGATCATCAATACTAGGAACAAATCCTATGTTCCCAAATGAAAATATGATCCTCCTCGTAGTTCTTCTAGCTCGAGCTCATCCTCACTAGCTGCTACTATTTAGGTTCCTAAGGTTCCTAACAGTCAAGGAACTACTCCCCCTCTCCCCTCTTACAAATACAATATCCTAAATCAGTTAGCCAACATTAAAGAATATACAACCCTTCTGGACATGGTTTTCGTCCTTAAACAACATAGGAATCTAAAATAATTCATGGAAGGATAATGTTTTGTTGTAAATAAAGAGGTAAATGAAGAGGATTGGTCTGTAAATAAAGTAGGTGTACATAACTTTATATACCTTGTACAAAATACCCCTTTAATATTTCTGTAAAAATTATGGATAAGATCATCCATTGTTGCCTCATTGATGGTGGTTCGAACCCAGTTGTAATGTCGAAGAGTATTATGGAAGAGCTAGGCTTGTCTTGTACAAATGAAAACACCAGAAGCGTTCTCTCTTATAATAGTCTACAACAAACAACCATAGGTGAGATTAAAGACATGACCTTAGTTTTGTGCACACAACCTGAAATAAGGACAACCCTTAGTATTTAGGTAATTTATATTCAATTAAGCAATTACTCGATCATCTTAGGAAGAGATTGGAAAGATTTGACAGGTGGATACCTCTCACTTGATGGGACACACTTATTAGTTCCTCGGAATGGTAAAATCATAATAGTCCTTAGAGAGGTAAGGATTTAACCTTACATAGAGAGTGTCCCACAACCTAATGTGAACTATATCAAAGAATACCTAGGGGTGTATTCCATATTTTTTGAGGAGGATAACATTCCCCTGGAACAAATCGATTTAGATGACGGTATGTGGTACATGCACTTTGATGGTTCATGCTCTAGTGAAGGTAACAGAGTAGGCATTATCTTGTACCATCCTGTGGGGAAAATTAAAAACGTTTCTTACAGGTTGGAGTTTTCTTGCACAAATAATGTCACATAATTCAAAGATTTATTATTAGGCATTGGAAATGCCTATAATCTAGGTTGTGGTCACCTTACAGTTTTTGGAGATTCTAAGCTTGTTGTGAACCTTGTACGTAAGATATACTCTCCTACCAACAAGTTGATGAAACGATACACCCAAACTATTTGGGAACTTATCAAGAACCTATTATCTTTCAACATTACTCATGTTAAGAGGGAATTGAACTCAATGGTTGATCGGTTATCTTTTTTTGCAGCCTCTCCTAATCGGAAAATTATTCCACACAAACCTAATTGTACTTTTATATCTCTATATCGTCCACATATCCATGATAATATAGAATTCTAGAAGTTCTTCCCTAGCGATAAGAGCATCTGTGTTTTCATTCAAAATGAACCTTATAAGCCCAAGGAAATTATATCCATAGAAGACAACAAGATTACTAAGGGCTTGAATCCTCTAGAGAGTTCATTTTCATCGAGTTATGTAGGAAATAAATAAAACCATAAAGAAGAGGAGTCGAAAAGGAAGGTGGGTGAAACCATCTCCTTGAACATTGGGACACCCGAGTCTCCAAAGAATGTTAAAATAGGTTCCCAATGTTATGATGAAAAGAAAATGAAGTTTGCCAAGATGCTTGGAAATTTTCAAGATTTTTTTTCTTGGTCTTATGAGGATCTTCGTGTTTTTGATCTTGCTCTTATACAACATGCCATTCCCATCAAGGAAGGCATAAAACTAGTTAGGCAAAAACAAAGACCTTATACCAACCATGCACTGGAAGAAACTATTTGAAAGGAGTTGGAAAAACTCTTGAAAGTTGGGATCATATTTACGGTCAAATATTCTGAATGGGTTTCCAATTTGGTTCATGTTCGGAAAGAAACCGGTCAAATCAGATTATGCATTGAGTTTCGTGCATTAAATCGGGCTAGTATAAAATATCACTTTCATCTTCCTAACATGGAAATTATTTTGTAGCAAGTTGCAGGGTCACAGATGATACCCTTACTTGACGGCTTTTATGGTTACAATCAAATCAAGGTAAAAGAAGAAGATGAATACAAAACCACCTTTATTACTCATTGTATTACCTTGACTTATGAACATATTCCTTCTGGCTTATCTGATGCGAGTACCACTTTTAAAAGACCTATGCAAATAAGTTTTGACGATTTGATCGACAAGATTATTCATATCTATCTTGATGATCTAATCATGTACTTTAAAGTGATATCAATTGTCTTGAAGTTTAAAGAATTATGGATGGGTCCTTTCAAGATCGCTTTTTTCCTGGGAACAAACTCTTATATTTAAAAAAAAATTACAGGAGCGGTTTTTTTCCTACATCACTAACGGTTCTCACTTAAAACATTACGTGGAACCAACTTGAAAGTTTTAAGGTTGTTTGGATTTTCTGTATATTAGTAGTCTAGTTTTATTTTCATTTTCACCAGTTCTTTCATTTCTTTTCTTTAAATTCTTCTTTCCTTTTAATATCTTTCCTGTTGCTTTTGCAATTCTATCATTTTGTTTCTATTGTTTTAAAATTTTGTAGTTCCATTTTTGTCATGACTTTTATTGCTTTTCATATTTTAGTTTAGTTTGGTTAAGAATAAGATGTTGGATCAGTTTTTCCACAATGAAACTCCTTCAAGGTATTGTTAGTCAATAACAATCAATATTACATAGTTGTTACGATGTTCCCCCTGAAAGCATAATTGAATTTGTTATCTGCTTTCATCGTTGTCTTATAAAGAAATTGTTTACCTTCCACTTCTGCTTTCAATTTCTTCATCCATTTGAGAGCTAAAAGAGAAAGTCCATAATTTTTTTCTCCTTGAAGTCAACCAAAAATTATGATTGAATGATTATGAATATAGGGATAAACCCCCTCATACTTAACATTTTTCATGAGTTATTCCCAAATTCCTGGTCATTTTTCCATTAAATCCGCTCACTTCCCCCCTATTGCATAATCATTATGGTTATACCTTCTTGATCCATCATTCTTGGTCTATGAGACCATACATTCTAAGTTCTTAATATGTTGGATACAAATTTCCCTGTGGAGTTGCCAGTTTGTTGATGATTAAAATCGCAACGAGGAATCTCTCCTGCAAAGTATTGCTAAATCCTATTATTTAAACTATGCTAATGATATATAATACTAGTAGGTGAGACCCCCTTGTAGACTGGAAGCTCAGAGATAGTCTTATCACACATTTTATGTTGTTGTTTTGATGCTTCTTACATGGTTCTATAGGTTGATGATGCAGTCTTGGTTTTGTTGCGACATAATGGCAGATGGATAATGCATTTTATGTGATGATTCTATTATTCTAAGCTCTAAATTCCATGTTATGAGTGGCATATATTTACTGTTGTTACATTTGATATTTTTTCCATGATTAATTACATGTTACACCTGCATAAGACACATGTTAGTAACAACATGAAACAAAAGAAATGGAAAGAAACTTATGGGAAAAATTGAAGGAAAGGAACTATACTATACTATGCTATACTATTTGAAAATAAAATAAAAGGAAGTTAGTATTAATCATAACTAGCAATGTTAGTGGCTATACGAATTATATGGAGTTATGTTGGGTGCATTTGATATATGGTATGGTATGGTTTTTGGCAATGGTTAATATGGATTGTGGTGGCGGAATGGGAAAGAAATATTTTGCAAGTTTCAATGGATGGAATTAATGGCATGGGATTACTGGTATGGTTTTGGCTGGCTGGCATGTACTATGAAATTGAATGGGGTGGAAGATGGAAGCAATGTGTAGTAAATGCACATCACTCCATACTTATCCAATTGGGCCATCACCCTAGCATGGTTAATTTTCATTTGGTTTTGCTGTGGTTAAGTTCTGAGATTCAAGCCTGGAAGGAACTACTCGACCAACTCGCCCTTTTTAAATACATTGGTTATAGGTATGGTTCTTTTCTCCCATCCATGAATTCTCTCTATGTATGAAAAAACCGATGGCTCGATAATGTGTTGGTTTGTGTTTTCGTGAGGTTGGAAACTCTGTAAACGCGTGGGTATTTTCTCTATAATGACTACGTGGTTATTCGTTTACAAATGGAAAAATTGATTTCTTGAAGTTGTGATTTCATTGGTTGTTCTGTGTGGTGAAAACTATGATGGCTCTCTATTGTTTTTGGTAGTTATGGGTATTTTGTTGGAGGGTTTCGCTCTATTTATCCTTGTTGTCCACCTCCTCATAGTTATGGTAACCATATCCGGTTGTATTCAGGTGCTATGGGGTTGTTGTGTATGTTTCAAACTATATTTTGGTCACTGTGTATCTTCTAGAGCCTGGTTGTGGGTTTATTTTTGTGGTATTGGCATCAACACAGTTGGTTATGGGGTGGTCATTATGCCAAGAAGTATGCTTTATGGTTTTTGGTAATACTTGGGGTCTACATTTCCATGGGAATTGTTATAAATTGGTTCAGCTCTTGAGAAAAGTGTGAGGGTTATGTCTCTGTGCATTCTTGTTATTTTTTAATGTCCAGTGAGCAATTGTTGCTCCTCTGCATTGTTTCCTACCCTATCCAATGTTGAACTGTCACACTATTACACAAGATGAGAAAACATGTGCTTCCACCATGCTTGTTTCAAAGGTTTTCTACCTACTAATGATACGAACGACCTCCAGTCTCTGTGTGTTTTGGTGACTGAGAAAACTCTTTATTATTTCTGCGTTCATGGTTATAGATCCCGATTTTGATAACCCCAACCAGTCACACTCTTGTTGGGTATCTTGTTGACTGTCATAAATTGGTTGATTTGCTATGAAAATTTCTTTGGGTATTGTCTTGTCTCTATTGATTAGGTTTTTGGAAAGTTTTAATTGGGGATGAGAATTGGTGTACAGTCGAGGGAATACCTCCTTTTGTTGTGACAATTGCATCAATAACCCAACTTGCTTTTTTTTTAATGAAATTGATTGATTGGGAGTAAATGGTAGTTTACAGACAGAGGGTTGCCTCTTTTTGTTATATGTTGGTCATTGTGTCCCTACAACGTGGTGTAAATTGGAGTTGGTGGCTTCTCTATGTTCAATTAGTCCCGATTGGGATCATTGCACATTGGGAAAGTTGATGACTATGACTTGGTTGTTTACTATGTATGGTTTATGGAGACATCATGCATTGTTTTGTTTTATTGCACCATCAGGAATGAAGGACCGGTTTTGTAGCATGGTTTCATGGCAAGTTTATTTGTTACTATTGTCAAAAGAAGGAAATTGAGAAAATTGAAAAAAAAGGTCTGTTCAACTCGGGAAAGACCTGTGTCTATGTTTGATTTGGGAAATTACGAATTATGGGAAGTGGTTGATATTCTATAGAAATATATGTTGGACAAAGATGAATCAATGTTACTGTGTGTTCCTTTTGATTTTGTTTAAATGAAAAGAAAAGAAATGAAAATAAATTAGTATTCACTTAACGAAACTATTGAAAAGGATAGTGATTATGAGTATGATTTGAGTGTGGGATAGTGGACAATTTTGACACACGGTAATTGTTTAAATGGTGTTGGAATTGTTGTATTGAATACATAATTGTTTTTTATGGATTACTTAATTGGTTTTGCGAACAATATTTGTTCATTTCCCTACCATTATTTCACTTTTCACACATTACAACTCCCCTCACCTTCCCATATTCACTATCCACTCCTTGTTCCTAAAATTTAATTATGGTTAAGATAAATTATGTATTATGACAGTTAAAAGATCGCACAAGGATGAATTATAGTAATATATTCTTTTGATTTATGATACAGTTGATTGTTTGATGTTTGTGAGCAGTAATCATGATCTATTCCCCCTCATTTTAACACTTTTCACTCAATACCATCCCTCACATATCCCATATCCCTTCTTCACCCTCTTCTCATTGACAAGTATTAAACGATTTGTATGGATTGGATTGTATGAGTCTGATATGTTACTGAGCCAAACTTTGTTTCATATTTAAAAGAGTTGTCATTTATGGTTGTTGAAGAAACTATTTGCTAATCAATAATGCATACAGGAATGAGCTTTTTCATCAGAGGTAGCCATGGTCATGGTAACAGAGGAAGAAGACATTGGAACGAGGCCCTGAGAAGTCCAAGGTTCTCCATACACTTTGATGCAAACTCGCAAGAGTTGGGCCAGCTGTTTCAAGATGTATTTTGCAAGGAGTGGTCCAACCTAGGCTAGAAAGGCCTCCCTTACAATCCCCATAGGTCCCTGGTATCCCATGGTGCCCTCATGTTTCACTACAACCCGAAATCTATGAAAACGATGGATGGAAAGAGATTGTATACCCACCAATCTCCCAACATTGTGGCTGGCCTAACATGTGTCTACCTACTGCTCCACCTGTTAATCAAATTTTCCAAGATTCCCCTGTCCACTAACCAGTGCAATCTTCACATGCAAGAAAACGTTTAAAAAATGAGGCCCACCATGCCCCTGACAAAGGAAAATCTGTTGCGGCCCCCTCCTCACCCTCAAATGACTTTGCCAAATCCGTTCCCTCCCGCATGCACTTGAGAGATGATTTCTCTCACGTGATCAGTGAGATTAGGCCTATAGGCTCCCCACAGCCTAAGGAAAATTCATAGTGATCAAAGGGTGATAGTAATAACAAGGGAAATATTTCCTCCGAAAGTGGAAAATGTGGATTTTAAGTGTTTTATTTATTGATTGTTGAGAATGGTTAACTTTTGAAATTTTAGACAACACACTATTTTTTGGATATATGGGTAATATATTTTTGGAAATAATTTCAATTATCATTGATATTAATTGTCAAAATATGAGAGTGATGATGGGAGTCACAAGGACGGATGTTTTCATTGATTGACTAGTTGTGTTATGTTTTCTAAAGAACTAAATGGAGTCACAAGGGGTCCCACCTACTAGTTATTATTATTAAAAACCCTTATTATGATTTTATTACTTCTCCCCCTTAACTAAAAAGTTGGTTGAGTTTTAGTTAACTTAACTAAATAAGTAGTTCAACTACTTCAACTAATTCTAATTGCCTAAAGGCAAAAGGAAAAGGAGGAACCAGAGGAGAATAGAAGGAGAAGCATACTAAGGTCTGCTCTTTGATTTTTTGTTGAGATAATTCAATTTTCATTCATTCTTTAATTCGTTGGAAGCCTGATTCTATTTTATGATAGCAGGGTCCTATTGTAGACAACAAGATTCAAGGCTGAATTACATCATCCAAGAACTTGTTTTTTAGAGGTGTTGATCTATCTTTTATAGTCTATGTAGAATTGTTTGTTTGTGAATTAAATTTCATGACTGACAAAGGCTATTGTGCAGAGTTGAGTGGACATCAATCTATGGAAAGTTGATCCATCTTTTAAAGTTCAGTTTTTTACTTTCTGTCAAAAGTCCTTTTGTATAGTTTTCATCGGGGACATCTAAGTTTGACTTTGCTCCAAAACTTCCTCATGGAATTTTGTAAAAGGAATGATTCTTTTGATTAATTGGAATGAAATAAACGATTAATTTATGTCTCATCTATTTTTATTATTGAATTGGTGTCTTTAATTCTGTCTCTATATTTATTTCATCAGATGTTATATTCATAAAATTACATAAATAATGAAATTTCCAGCAAGCTTTTATTTATAAAAAATTAGCCTAAGCACTTTTAATTAATACTTATGAATTAGAATATAAATTTTGATGGCTATAAACATAGGGTGATATTCCCATATATCTTGATTTAGCCAAGTAAGATATGAAAATGCTTGAGTAATATCATTTCATATCGTTTCCTCGACATTCATTTGGCGACCATATTGGGGAGATTTTCAATATCTCTCTGGTTGAGTTTTTATTCTTGATTATCATCGAATACATCTATTTTTCTGATATTGATTCTTTGACTGTTTTATTTCTTAATGATTGTACCTATTGCAAGGAAGCTCAATATTGAGCCCAGTCTTCAAGATCAGACTAACATTTCTTTGAATTTGTTTAACACCATTTTAGAGACTGCTAATACTTGGGATGAGCTTAATCATTCATGGGTAGCAATTGAAGGAGACATTAGTTCCCAAGAATGTTGGGAAGATAGATGTAGATATCCTAGAAATCAACAATAACCTTCTTGTTCCTTCAGCTTTGACCTTATTTTCATGTCCTTAGACCCTCGTGTTTCTAGGAGAAGAAGAGGTTGATCACCTAAAATTAATTCTATTGGTGAAACTGAAAGAAGGAACATTGTGTTATCTACCTAACAAAGTGCTCTAAGGAGAACCTTGTTTGAATCATCCATTTCGTGTTTCTCTCCCTTACGTATCATCTAGAAGATGGCATCTAGTGGTGGATCTGGTGGAACTGGAAGTGCTTCCTACTCTTAGTCTTCAGCTTTGTCAGTTATTGGTAGCTTATATAGCCACCATGTCCCTGTGAAATCTACCACAGACCCCACAAAATTCATTAAAAAGTATGGGATTTTTCAATTTGAAGAAGACGTTACAACCACACTGTGGCATGTTTCCTCTCCTCTTAACCTAGCACCTTTTACTCATCCACTTCCAAAATTCAAAGAGCATCTTCCTAGGTTTTTGGGTTATAACATTGTCACTACAAATGAACACCTGGTGGCATTCTCTAATGCCTGTCACAACATAGGAGACAATGACAACGATACTTGCATGCGCTTATTTGTCAATTCCTTGGAAGGAAAGGCTATGGCCGATTTCTTTGACCTACCTCGTAAGATTCTATCTACTTGGGAGGAGTTAGTATGTTGGCTCAAATACACCTATGGGAAATATCGAATCCCAACTGAGCAATTATGGGAGTACAATAACATCACCTATAAATATGGTGAGACCATCAATTCCTTCAACTTGTGTTTCACTAAGTTATACAATCAAATCCCTGAACTCATTCGACCTCATAACCAAGCTTCTTTCATGCATTATTATAATGCATTAACTTCCCCCTATCATCATAGGCTTGAGAAAAAATACATTGATAACCTCATTTCCTCTCTTCATACATTTTTGGAGTATGAAGAACAACACGAAAGAACAAGTCTTCCTCGGGTATAATAAGTTAAACAGACATACATGTCTACTCTCTTACAACTAGTACAAGACATGAATAATCAGATATTGTTGATGTGCTATCCTTGGGGAAAGGTGTGCTACCCTTTTTTTGGCTATATAGCCTAGGGTTTTCTTCCGGAATGATTCTCTGTCAAGGTTAAGGTGCTCAGAGGGTGGATCAACCTATGGTTGGGTGAAAAGGGTATTTTCAATGGCAAAATGATCACAATCCTTCATATTCAAATAGGTTATGGGCCCACACCTCCTTCATTTAGTCTAAACCACTGGAAGTAAACATAGCCATAAGGATATTAATCTTGTTGAAGAACTGCTGCTAGGGTTTCTAGCAGGAGCAGTCACCATAGCACTATCACTAGGGTTACTAGCAGGTGCAGTTGCAAAACCCCTAATCCTCTCGTTGAGGCACCTCAAGTGAAGGGATTTACCTGATCTTTGGACATATCATTGTGCCCTAGCCTAGAGCATCTCCTTGTACTCTCAACAAGCCAAGACATGAAGTTTGAGTTTTTGGTCAAATCTAGGGTTGATCAAGTCAAAGAAGCCATGAATTACTCTATGAAGTCAAAGAACAAGTTATATGGAGCTTCTAACTTCAGAGTGTGGAAGACAAGGATTGAACTCATCCTTGCCAATAATAAAGTGTTGGATGTTATGAAAGGAAAGATCGTGAAACCCAAGTTCGAAGAAGGAAAAGAGAAGGAACCGCAGAACGTTGAAGTTATGGAGAAGTTCAAAGACAGTGACATCAATTCCATGAGTATCATAGTGGACTCTATCAAATACCACTTGATACCCTACATCTCTTGTATTGACTCATCGAAGAAGATGTACGATGCCCTAACAAATCTCTTCTCAGTCAGAAACATTGGACAAGTAATGAGTCTGAAGAATGAGCTCCATGAAATGAAGATGAATGATGACAACAACATAACATCATACTTTGTGAGAATATCTCAGTTAAGATATCAACTACAAGATATTGAAGAGATCATCTCAGAGAAGGAGTTGGTAAACATAGTACGCAATGGTATTCCCAAGATGTGGGATGCATTTTCCGCAAGCATGAACACAAGAAAGGAGTATTCGACATTTGAAGAACTTTGGACTTGTTGTGCTCAAGAAGAATCAAGGATCAATGCAAAATAGAAACCCCAAAAGAAGTACGATGATCAAGCCTTCACAGCAAGGTTCAAGAACTTCAGGAACAAAAGGAAGTTTGGTTCAAAGAATAAGACAAATCAAGAGAAAGATATTTCAAAAATACAATGCTCCAACTGTCGAAAGTATGGTCACTACAAGAATCATTTTCCCGAGCTAAATAAAAGGAAGGAGAAACACGAAGCATCAATTTTCGAAGAAAAGGAACCTACAAAGAAGACTAAGAAGGATGAAAGAGACTTCTTCTTCTAAAGGTAACAATACTCTTCTTATTTCTTGTACATATCTTGTTTGCATCGTCTCTGTACATATCTTGTATATCTATCTCTTGGAATATAATGTGTTCGAAGAAGAATTATAACTATGGAAGAACAATAAGATAAGGATGGATATCATTATATTATACACATGATGAAATACGTCAAACATATCATGTATCCATCATGAAGAGACTTAGAAGAAGCAAAGACAGAAAGAAGTCAACAATCAAGAGGAAATTGGAGAAAGACCTATAACACCTTGCAGAAGGGAATGAGGATGCAGATGGAAGTGTGAACTCTCCAAGATGGAGGGAGCCGATTATATATCACCATAAAGAAGAGCATGTATTCATACATGAAACAAGGATTAAGAGGGAGCTAATCTTATGATCCATTGAAG
>ML810701.1:126461-142730 GCA_009831015.1 Picea engelmannii
CTCAAGAAAAGTACTCAACGCCTTGAAAAAGAGATAATATCAGATAATAAGCCTCTTCAAGGGGGCAACCTCCTTTTACCCCACTTAAATGTTCAAGTACAAGATGATTCAAAATGAAAATGTCTCCTTGGTATATATAGGAGCTTGGTATATATAGGAGACTAGGAGGTTTTAATGGCCTAAAGCCGACATAAATAAAATAACATTACTAATCTAAATCACAACTAATGGCCTAAATCCGACATAAATAAAATAACATTACTAATCTAATATGCCCCAATTAAGTGGTAATGAGCCAATATTAGGGCTTAACAGATTTCAAGGGAGGATGAAGTCTTTTGGTGATGTGTTCTAAGGTATGTTATTTTTAGGTCATCTTACCATTTTTTCTATAGCTTTTTTTCTAGAAAAATTCAGATGGTGAAATCACTATGGTATTGAGAAGACATATCAAGGTACCTTTGGTAAAAATTTCAGCTCTTGATTCGTTATAATTATGGAGATACACTATGTGGAAGATAGGGTTTGTGACCAGTCTTGAAGCTAGTCAATAAACAGGTGTTCCAGGTAAACAAGTCATAACTTATTCATAGAGAATCCAAATGAAGTGGGACAAATTTCATTGGGAATAGTATGGATTTTAGTTTCTTATGTGCGAGTTTCATAATTGGATGTTAATTATTGAGTGCGGGGCATTCTATGCAAGTTCACTCTCTTGAATAGACCAGAATTGAATAAAGTCTACCATTCTTTCTATAACCTCTTTTTGGGGAGGATTCAAGGAGTGAAAATTGGAGGAGTTTTAGAGAATACATCAAGTAATATTATCTATAGGATCATAGTACTCCAAGAATTGAAGAATTGCAGAAATTGAAGAAGTCTCAGGAAGCATTATCAGGTTCTATGTAATGATTAGTTGATGGTGATGATTTAATGTAAAGTTTTATTATCTCTCATATATTCTTGGGTGGAAGGAAGGGCAAGGATGGAGAGTTAAACTCTCTCTTGATATTGGAGTATTTTATCTTCCTCTTGGAGGTTTATCCCTCGCTTTACATTTGGAAGTCATTACTTCCCTTGAACAATAACTATTGATTATTTCTCATATATTGTGCATGGTGTATTATGGTGTATTGGTGTAACTCTTATACTATTGTTCACTTATCATTGGATATAGTTGAATGGTTTAAGTATAAGTTGAAAAAGGTTTTAAATTGTACTTGATACTTATTCACCCCCCTCTCGGTATCAACAATTGGTATCAGAGCGGGTTACCTTTAGTACAATTTAACCACTGGAAGGAAGATCCTAAGAAGAAATGGAAGACAAAATTCCAAATGGGATTCCACCATTTGATGGAAGCAATTTTGAATACTGGAGTAATAGAATGGAAACTTACTTGAAATATCTTGGGGCAGATGTTTGGTTCTCAGTTTCTTCAGGATACAATGCTTTGAAGAAACCAAAAAATGCATCTCAGAAGGAAGCAAAAGGGAACAACAAATTGGCAATAGATACCATCCTGGATGGATTGACATATTCAGTGAAATACAAGGTGGGATCATGTGCATCATCAAAAGAGCTTTGGGACAAGCTACAAGACCTTTATGTAAGGGAAGACACAAAAGAAGAAGAAGAAGAAGAAGTTGAAACAAATTACAACATCCCATATTTCAAAGAAGAAAATAGAGGTCAGTTCTTTTGCTTTAATTGTGAAGTAGTAGATCATGTTGAATTTGAATGTCTTCATCCAAGGATTGAAAGAAATGACACTGAAGAAGAAAATTCCAATGAAGAAGAAGAAAATGATGAAGAAAAAAATATTCAACAAGAAGATGAGAATCTTAAAAAATTGAAGCATGTTGAAATTGAAAATAGCAAGCTCAAAGACACACAAAGAAAACTAAGAAGTGAATTGGATAGTTGTGAAAAGACAGTTGTAATATTGAAGAAACGATTAGAAGACTTTGAGAAACTATGAGAATAAACCATTTCCTTGAAAACTCTACTCGAAAAAGAAAGAAGAATAGGAGAAGTAAGGAATGTCCAAATGATGAAGAAAGAAGAAGATTGTGAGAAACTTGAACAAGAAGTTGTCTCATTGCGGAAGAGCTTAAGAAACTCTCAAGTTCCAAAAGAATTAACACATCTTGGATTCATGGGTGAAACTTCATACAAAGAATATGCAAATAACAACAAGAAGGTTGAAGAAAGAGCTACACAGACAGTTGATGAGAAGTGGACCAGGATACCAGAAAGAAGGAATGATTACAAAAGAGATGAATATCCAAGAAGACCTCCTACCTTCAGGAATCAAACAAGCTTCAATCAGTATGAAGGAAACTATAGAAGAATAGATCATGAACCCAGATGGACTACATCACAAAGAAGCCCACTTACTCCAAGGTATCAAAATTTCTTTCTTGGTCATCATTATACTTGCAAAATTTTTGGACATAAGGCAATTAATTGCAGAATCAATGAAAGGAACACATACGCAAGAAACATGAATGGTGTAAATAGAAGATATGGAAATAATCATGGATTTGTCAACATAAGTTATAATCATTTCCCCCATTGATGGACAAAAATATTGCATGCCACAAATGTAATTATCCTGGTCACAAAGAACGAGATTGCAGATATATGAATGAAGATGTCCCTATGCCAACCATAGTATGGAGAAGCAAAGAGATTCCAAACAATGAAGATTGTTGAATAGCATTGACCGGTGAAGAAAGTAAAGAAGAATATGAATGGTACATAGACAGTGGATGTTCTTCACACATGATCGGGGATCAAGACAAATTCATTAGCTTGAAGAGAAAGGGTGGCAATGTTGCATTTGGAGATGACTCATCTGCCAAAATACTTGGAGAAGGTGTAGTAGAGATTGGAAGAAAAAATTTAAAAGAAAATAATGTTCTATTGGTTGAAGACTTGAATCATAATCTACTCAGTGTTAGTAAAATGCGTGATCAAGGATACACTCTTACGTTTGATTCCTGAAAATGTAAAATGAGGGAAAATAAATCAGGAATATTGGTTACAATTGCAACAAGAAGACCGAACAACATATACATCCTAGACATGAAGAAGAGAGAGAAGACATAAGCCACACAAAAGGATTCTAAGGAAGAAAATGTCCCAAAGACCAAAAATAAGGATGAAGTATTATTGAGTGCCACATGTTCAGGGGGAGCAGCCCCAAAGAAGAGAGTTACATTTTTCCATTAAACTCAAGGGGAGAAGCCCTAACATTTTCCATTGATGTCAATGGGGCAGAGAAATTGGGATCATGATGATACGGGGAGCATGAGTGTTTCCATCAATGAAAAAGGGGGACATTGTTGGAAGATTGGTTGTTGTCATTGATGTCAACCCTAGTCATGGGTTTTGGACTGCAAGTTTGATAAAGGTATTTGGACATGAAGGAAAATGCACATGCATATACAACACCCATGAATGTATAGTATACATCATGTCATTTTTTGTGGTATGTGGAACGTCACATGGATCCTCATGATTGAGGAGAAATGAATTTTTGAAGATGACAAAGTGAATTAAAGAAGGAAGGACATGTAGGCCCTTACGATAATTAAAGAAAGGAATTACAAAATAAGAAAGTTTCAGGTTGGCCCTATTGTTAAAAGGAAGTCACATAAATGGTATAAATAAACATCATTATACATTCATTTTATATAAGTCGAATTTGAGAGGAAAATAAGAAGAAAATAAGGCTGGATTTCAAGGGAGGATGGAGTCTTTTGGTGATGTGTTCTAAGGTATGTTATTTTCAAGTCATCTTACTATTTTTGATATAATTTTTTTTCTGGAATGATTTAGATGGTGAAATCTCTATGGCATTGAGAAGAAATATCAAGGTACCTATGGTAAAAATTTCATCTCTTGATTCGCTATAATTATGGAGATACACTCTATGGAAGATAGGGTTTGTGACCAGTCCTGAAGCTAGTCAATAAAAAGGTGTTCCGGGTAAAACAATCATAACTTATTCATCGAGAATCAAAATGAAGTGGAAAAAATTTAATTAGAAATAGTACAAACTGTAGTTTTTTGTGTGCGAGTTTCAAAATTGGATGTTAATTATTGTGTGTGGGGCATTCTGTGCAAGTTCACTCTCTTGAATAGACTAGAATTGAATAAAGTCTACCATTCTTTCTATAACCTCTTTTTGGGGAGGATTCAAGGAGTGAAAATTGGAGGAGTTTCAGAGAATACATTGAGTAATATTATCTATAGGATCAGAGTACTCCAAGAATTGAAGAATTGAAGAAATTGAAGAAGTCTCAAGAAGCATTATCAGGTTGTATGTAATGATTGGTTGATGGTGATGATTTAATGTAAAGTTTTAATATCTCTCATATATTCTTGGGTGGAAGGAAGGGGAAAGGATGGAGAGTTAAACTCTCTCTTGATATTGGAGGATTATATCTTCCTCTTGGAGGTTTATCCCTCCCTTTACATTTGGAATTTGTAGCTACCTTTGGAAGTCATTACTTCCCTTGAACAATAACTATTGATTATTTCTCATATATTGTGCATGGTGTATTATGGTGTATTGGTGTAACTCTTATACTATTGTTCATTTCTCATTGGATATAGTTGAATGGTTTAAGTATAAGTTGAAAAATGTTTTAAATTGTACTTGATATTGATTCACCTCCCTCTCAGTATCAACGGTTTGCCAAGATGTTTGGTGACTTTCAAGATGTTTTTGCTTGGTCTTATGAGGATATTCATGGTTTTGATCCTAATCTTATACAACATGCCATTCCCATTAAGGAAGGCACAAAACCAGTTAGGAAAAAACAAAGACCTATCAAACCTACACTGGAAGAAACTATTCGAAAGGAGTTGGAAAAACTCTTGAACGTTGGGCTCATATTTGCAGTGAAATATTTTGAATCGGTTTCCAATTTGGTTCATGTTCGGAAAGAAACTGGTCACATATGATTATGCATTGACTTTCACACATTAAATTGAGATAGTATAAAATATCATTTTCCTCTCCCTAACATGGAAATGATTTTGCAACAAGTTGCAAGGTCACTGATGATGCCCTTACTTGACGAGTTTTCAGGTTACAATCAAATCAAGGTAAAAGGGGAAGATAAATTAAAAAACACCTTTATTACTCATTAGGGTACCTTGACTTATGAATGTATGCCTTCCGTATTATCTGATGTGAGTAACACTTTTAAAAGACCTATGCAAATAAATTTTGATGATTTGATTGACAAGATTATTCATATCTATCTTGATGATCTAAACGTGTACTTTAAAGGGCTATCAATTGTCTCGAAGTTTCAAGAATTATGGTTGGGTCCTTTCAAGATCGCTTTTGTCCTAGGCAAAAAATCTTACATTTTAAAAGATTTATAGGGGTCATTGTTTTCCTACAACACTAACGGTTCTCACTTAAAACATTATGTGGAACCAACTTGAAAGTTTTAACGTTGTTTGGATTTTCTGTATATTAGTAGTCTAGTTATGTTTTCATTTTCACCACTACTTTCATTTTTTCTCTTTAAATTCTTATTTTACACTAGTTTAAATTCTCCTTTCTTTTTAATAGCTTTCCTGTTGCTTTTGCAATTCTGTAATTTATTTTTGTTGTTTTAAAATTTTAAAGTTCCATTTTTGTCATGACTTTTATTTCTTTTCATATTTTAGTTTAGTTTGCTCAAGAATAAGATGTTGGATTAGTTCTTCCATAGTGACACTCCTGCAAGGTATTGTTAGTCAATAACAATCAAGATTACACAGTTGTTACGACATTCTCCCTGAAAACATAATTGAATTTTTTATCTGCTTTCACTATTGTCTTATAAAGAAATTTGTTACCTTTCACTTTTGCTTTCCATTTCTTCATCCATTTGAGAGTTAAAAGAGAAATTCCATAAAAAAATTCTCCTTGAAGTAAAGAGAAAATTCTAATTGAATGATTATGCATACAGGGATAAATCCCCTCATACTTAATATTTTTCATGAGTTATTCCCAAATTCCTGGTCATTTTTCCATTAAATCCGCTCAATTCCCCTTGTTGCATAATCATTTTGGCTACACATTATTGATACGTTGTTCTTGGTCTGCTAGACCATACATTATGAGTTCTTAATCTATTGGAAAAAAATTCCCTGTGGAGTCGCCAATTTGTTGACAATTAAAATCGCAACGAGGAATCTCGCTTGCAAAGTATTGCTAAAGCCTATTATTTAAACTATGCTAATGATATATAATACTAGTAGGTGTGACCCCCTTGTATACTGGAGGCTCAGAGATAGTTTTATCACATTTTTTATGCTGTTGTTTTGATGCTTCTTATAGGGTTCTATATGGTTGATGATGCATTCTTGGTTTTGTTGCGACATAATGGCAGATGGATAATGCATTTTATGTGATGATTATGTTATTCTAAGCTCTAAATTCCATGTTATGAGTGGCATATATTTACTGTTGTTACATTTGATATTGTCACCATGGTTGATTACCTGTTATACCTGCACAAGACACATGTTAGTAACAACATGAAACAAAATCAATGGAAAGACACTTATGGGAAAAATTCAAGGAAAGGAACTATACTATACTATGTGCAAATGAAATAAAAGGAAGTTAGTATTAATCCTAACTAGCAATGTTAGTGGCTATACAAATTATATGGATTTATATTGGGCGCATTTGATATATGTTATGCTATGGTTTTTGGAAATGGTTAATATGGATTGGGGTGGCACAATGGGCAAGCAATATTTCACAAGTTTCAATGCATGGAATTAATGGCATGGGATTAATGGTATAGTTTTGTCTGGTTGTCGTGTACTATGAAATTGAATGGGGTGGAATATGGAAGCGACATGTATTAAATCCATGTCACTCCATACTTCTCCCACTATGTCATTACCCTAGCACGGTTATTGTTCATTTGGTTTTGTTGTGGTTAAGCTCTGCGATTCAATACTGGAAGGAATTGCTCGACCAACTCACCATTTTTAAAGACACTGGTTACATGTATGGTTCTTTTTTCCCATCCATGAATTCGCTCTGTGTATGAAACGAACGATGGCTTGGTAATGTGTTGGTTTGTGTTTTCCTGAGGTTGGAAACTGTGTAAACACGTGGGTATTTTCTCTGGAATGACTGTTTGGTTATTCATTTACAAATGGAAAAATTGATTTGTTGAGGTTGTGATTTCGTTGGTTGTTCTGTGTGGTGGAAACTGTGATGGATCTCTATTTTTTTTGGTAGTTATGGGTATTTTATTGGAGGGTTTCACTCTGTTTAGAACTGTTGGCCTCCTCCTCACAGTTATGGTAACCATATCCCGTTGTATTTGAGTGCTATGGAATTGTTGTGTATGCTTCGAACTATATTTTGGTCACTGTGTCTCTTCCAAAGCCTCATCATGGGTTTATTTTTGTGATATTTGCATCAACACAACTGGTTATGGGGTGGCCATTATGCCTAGAAGTATGCTTTATGGTTGTTGGTAATACCTGGGGTCTGCATTTCCACGGGCATTGTTATAAATTTGTTTGTCTCTTGAGAAAAGCGCGAGGGTTATGCCTCTATGCATTCTTGGTATTTGTTATTGTCTAGTGAGAAATCATTTCTCCTCTACATCATTGCCTACCCTACCCGGTATTGAATTGTCACACTATTACACAAGTTGAAAAAGCCTGTGGTTCCACCATGCTTGTTTCGAAGGTTTTCTACCTACTATTGATATGATCAACCTCTAGTATCGATGTGTTTTGGTGGCTGAGTGAACTCTTGATTATTTATTTGTTCATGGTTACAAAGCTCTATTTTCATAACCACAACCAGTTACACTCTTGTCGGGTATCTTGTTGACTGTCATAAATTGGTTGAGTGGCTAGGACAATTGCTTTGAGTATTGTCTCGTCTCTTTTGATCGAGTTGTTGGAAATTTGTAATTGGGGATGAGAATTGGTGTACAGTTAAGGGACAATAGAGGGACTACCTCCTTTTGTTGTGACAGTTGCATCGATAATCCAACTCATTTTATTTTTATTAAATTGGTTGATTGGGAGTAAATGGTAATATACAGTCAGAGGATTGCCTATTTTAGTTATGCATTGGTCATTGTGTCCCTACAACATGGTGTAAATTGTAGTTAGTGGTTGATGTGTGTTTGATTAGTCCTGATGAAGATCATTGCAAGTTGGGAAAGTTGATGAGTGACTTGGTTGTTTACTATGTATGGTTTATGGAGACATTGTGCATTGTTTTGTTTTATTGCACCATCAGAAATGAAGCATGGGTTTTGTAGTATCGTTTTATTGCAATTTTATTTGTTAATATTGGTAAAAGAATGAAATCGGGTAAATTTTTAGAAAAGATATGTTCCACTTGGGAAAGATCTGTGTCTATGTTTGATTTGGGAAATTACGAATTATGGGTATTAGTCGATATTCTATAGAAATATATGGTGGACATTGATGAAGCAAAGTGACTATGTGTTCCTTTTGATTTTGTATAAATGAAATGAAACTAATATTCTCTTAACAAGACTGTTGAAAATCATAGTGATTATGAGTATGATTTGAATGTGGGATAGTGGACAGTTTTGACACACAATAATTGTTTAAATGGTGTTGGAATTGTTGTATTGAATACCTAATTGTTTTTTATGGATTACTTAATTGGTTTTACAAACAATATTCATTATTTTCCCTACGATTATTTCACTTTTTTCACATTACAAGTCCCCCCGCATTCCCATATTCACTATCAACTCCATGTTCCTAAAATTTAATTATGGTTAAGATAAATTATGTATTATGATAGTTAAAATATTGCACAGGGATGAATTACATTGATATATTCTTTTGATTTATAATACAATTGATTGTTTGATGTTTGTGAGCAGTAATCATGATTTATTCCCCCTCATTTCAACACTTTTCGCTCAATTCAATCCCTCACATATCCCATAACCCTTGTTCACCCCATGCTCATTGACAAGTATTAAAAGAGTTGTATGGATTGGATTGCATTAGTCTGATATGTTGTCGAGCCAAACTTTGTTTCATATTTAAAAGAGTTGTCATGTATGGTTGTTGAAGAAACTATTTGCTAATGAATAATGCATACATGAATGAGATTTTTCAGCAGAGGTAGCCATGGCTGGGGTAACATAGGAAGAGGAAATTGGAACAGGGGACCTAGAAAGCCAAGGTTCTCTATACACTTTGGTGTAGACTTGCAAGAGTTGGGCCAGTTATTTCAAGCTAGATTTTTTAATTGGATTGGGAAAGAAGTGGTCCAACCTAGGCCAAAAAGGCCTCCCTTCCAAGCCCCACAGGTCCGTGGTGTCCCAGTGCCCCCTCATGTTTCACTACACCCTGAAATCCCTAAAAAATATGGATGGAAAGAGATTGTCCACCTGACAGTCTCCCAACATCGTGGCTGGTCTAACTTGTCTCTACCTGCTCCTCCACCTATTAATCAAATTGTGCAAGATTCCCTTATCCACTCACTAGTACAATCTTCCCATGCAAGAAAACTAATAGAAAACAAGGCCCATCATGCCCCTGACAAAGGCAAATTCGTTGTTGCTACCCCCTCCTCACCCTCAAATGACTCTGCCAAATTTGTGTCCTCCTGCATGCATTGAGAGATGATTTCTCTCAGGTAATCAGTGAGATTAGGCCTAAAGGCTCCACATAACATAAGGCAAATTCATAGAGATCAAAGGGTGATAGCAAAAAAAGGGGAAATATTTCCTCCCAGAGTGGAAAATATAGATTTTAAGTGTTGTATTTATTGATTGTTGAGAACAGTTGACTTATGAAATTTTGGACAACACACTATTTTTTGGATATATGGGTAATATATTTTTGGAAATAATTTCAATTATTATTGATATAAATTTTCAAAATATGAGAGTGATGATGGGAGTCACAAGGAGGAATGTTTTGATTTATTAACTAGTTGTGTTATATCTGTTAAATAACTAAAGGGAGTCACAAGGGGTCCCACCTACTAGTTATTATTTTTAAAAACCCTTATGATGATTTTATTACTTTTCCCCCTTAACTAAAAAGTTTCTTGAGTTTTAGTTAAATTAACTAAAGAAGTAGTTGAACTACTTCAACTAATTCTAATTGCTTAAAGGAAAAAGGAAAAGGAGGAGAACAGAAGGAGAAGCATACTAAGTTCTTCTCTTTGAGATTTTGTTGAGATAATTCAGTTTTCATTCATTCTTTAATTCGTTGGGAGCCCAATTCTCTTTTATGATAGCAGGGTCCTATTGTAGACAACAAGATTCAAGGATGAATTACATCATTCAGACACTTGTTTTTTACAGGTGTTGATCTATATTTGATAGTCTGTGTAGACTTGTCTGTTTGTGCATTAAATTTCATGATTGACAAAGGATATTGAGCAGAGTCGACTAGGAAACAATATGTGGCAATTTGATTCAGCTTTTAAAGTTCAATTTTTTACTTTCTGTCAGAAGTCCTTTTGTATGGTTTTCATCGGGGACATCTAAGTTTGACTTTGGTCCAAAACTTCCTCGGGGAATTTTGTAAAGGGAACGATTCTTTTGTTGAATTGGAATGAAATAAACAAATTCTTTAGGTCTCATATGTTTTGATTATTGAATTGGTATATTTAATTCTATCTCTATATTTATGTCATCATCTGTTATAGTCAAAAAATTACATAAATAACGAAATTTCTAGCAAGCTTTTATTTATAAAAAATTATCCTAATCATTTGTAATCAATACTTGTGAATTAGGATACAAATTTTGATGGCTATAAACATAGGGTGATATTGCCTTCTATCTTGGTTTATCCAAGTAAGATATAAAAATGATTGAGTAAGATCATTTCATATCTTTTCCTCAACATTTATTTGGTGACTATACTAGGGATATCTTCAATATCTCTCTGGTTGACTTTTTATGCTTGATTATTATCGAATAGATCTATTTTTTTGATATTGATTCTTTGACTATTTTATTTCTTAATGAATGTACCTATTGCAAGGCATCCCAATATTGAGTCTGGTATTCAATATCATACCAACATTGCTTTGAATTTGTTTAACACCATTTTAGACACTGCTAATACCCAGGCTAAGCTTATTCATTCATGGGCAGGAATTGAACAAGACATTAGTTCCCAAGAACATTGGGAAGCTAGACATAGTCAACCTAGAAATCAGCAATAGCCTTCTTGTTACTTCAACTTTGAACTTACTTTCATGTCCTTAGACCCTTGTGTTTCTAGGAGAAGAAGAGGCTTATCACCTGAAATTAATCCTATTACTAAAATAGGAAGAATGAACGTTGTGTTATATACTCAACAAAGTTCTCTAAGGAGAACATTGTCTGATTCGTTTAGTTCATCTTTCTCTCCCTTACCGATCATCCACAAGATGGAATCTAGTGGTGGCTCTAGTGGCACTGGAAGTGATTCCTCCTCTCAGTATTCAACTTTGTCAGTGATTGGTAGCTTATATAGCCACCATGCACTTGCCCAATCTACAACAAACCCCACCAAAGTCATTAAAAAGTATGGTCTTTTTCAAGTTGAAGAAGACTCTACAACCACACCATGGCATGTTTCCTCTCGTCTTAACCTAGCACCTGCTACTCGTCCACTTCCTAAATTCAAAGAGCATCTTTATAGGTTTTCGGGGAATAACATGTCACTACAAATGAACACTTGGTGGCATTTTCTAATGCCTGTCACAACATAGGAGCCAATGACAATCATACTTGCATGCACTTATTTTTCAATTCCTTGGAAGGAAAGGTTGCGGCCAATTTCTTTGACCTTCCTCCTAAGATTTTTTCTACTTGGGAGGAGTTAGTCTATTGGTTCAGATCCACCTATGGGCAATCTAAATGCCCAGCTGAGAAGTTACAGGAGTACAATAACATCGCCTATAAATATGGTGAGACCATTAAGTCCTTCAACTTGCGTTTCACTAAGTTATACAATCAAATCCCTGAAATCATTAGACCTTAGAACCAATCTTCTTTTATGAATTATTATAATGCATTACCTTCCCCCTATCGTCATAGGCTTGAGGAAACATCCATTGATAACCTCGGTTCTGCCCTGCATACGTGTTTTGATTATGAAGAACATCTCGAAAGAATAGGTCTTCCTCAGGGAGAATCAATTAAAGAGACATACATGTATGCCCTCTTACAGCTAGTAAAAGACATGAATAATCATATGATAGCATATGAGAAAAAGGGAAATGTCTCCCCTCTCACCCCTGGAGCTTCATCCTCTTCTGTACCCCCCTTTAGAAATCCAATTGAAAATAATTTTCATCCTAATTCTATCATGCCTCAAGGTTGGTGTAACATTTGGGAGGAACACCACGATGAAACCACATGTGAGGTTAAGAGGAGCGCCAGAGAAAAGATATTTGGTAAAATACCGGAAACCACTATTGTTGTCCTATATTTTGCAGATCCATAAGATGTCATGATCATCAATACTAGGAACAAATCCTACGTTCCCAAAGGAAAATATTATCCTCCCCAGAGTTCTTCTAGCCTGAGCTCATCCTCACCAACTGCTACTATTCAGGTTCCTAAGGTACCTAGTAGTCAAGGAACTACTCCCCCTCTCCCCTCTTCCAAATATAATATCCCAAATCAGTTGGCCAACATCAAAGAATATGCGACCCTTCTGGACATGGTTGTCGTCCCCGAACAAAAAAGGCATCTAAAACAATTCATGGAAGGAAAATCTTCTATTGTATCCAACCTCTCTAAAGAGGTAAATGAAGAGGATTTGTCTGTAACTAAAGTAGGTGTACATAACTTTACATACCCTTTAAAAAATACACCTTTTTATATTTCTGTAAAAAATTATGGATAAGATCGCCCGGTGTTGCCTCATTAATGGCGGTTCCGGCCCAAGTGTAATGTTGAAGATTATTATGGAAGATGTAGGATTTTATTGTAGAAATGAAAATTCCAGAACCATGCTCTCTTATAATAGTCTACAACAAACGACCATAGGAAAGATTAAAGACGTGACCTTAGTTTTGTGTGCACAACCTGAAATAAGGACAACCCTTACTATTCAGGTAATTGATATGCGAGTAACAAATTACTCGATCATCTTAGGAAGAGATTGGAAAGCTTTGATGGGTGGACACCTCTCACTCGACGGGACACACTTATCCATTCCTTGGAATGGTAAAAAAATCATAGTCCTTAGAGAGGGAAGGATTTTTCCTTACATAGAGAGTGTCCCACAACCTAATGTTAACTATATCGAAGAAGACCTAGGGGTCTATTCTATATTTTCCGAGGAGGATAACATTCCATTGGAATAAATCGATTTAAATGATGGTATGTGGCACATGCACTTTGATGGTTCATGCTCTAGTTAAGGAAATGGAGCTAGAATTATCTTGTACTCTCCTGTGGGGAAAATTCATAAATTTTCTTACAAGTTGGAGTTTTCTTGCACAAAGAATGTCACTGAATTCAAAGCTTTATTATTAGGCATTGAAAACGCCTATAATATAGGTTGTGGTCACCTTATAGTTTTTGGATATTCTGAGCTTATTGTGAACCTTATACGTAAGATATACTCTCCTAGCAACAATTTGATGAAATGGTACACCCAGACTGTTTGGGCACTTATCTCAAACCTATTATCATTCAACATTACTCATGTTAAGAGGGAATTGAACTCAATGGTTGATCGGTTAGCTATTTTTACAACCTCTCCTAATAGGAAACTTATTCCACATAGACCTAATTGTACTTTTAGATATATATATCGTCCACATATCCTTGAAAATATAGAATTTTGGGAGGTCTTCCCTAGTGATTAGAGCATCTGTGCTTTCATTCAAAATGAACCTTATAAGCCCAAGGAAATTATATCCATAGAAGACAACAAGATTCCTAAGAGATTAACTCCTATAGAGAGTTCATTTTCATTGAGTGATGTAGGAAATAAAGAGAAACATAAATAAGAGGAGTTGAAAAGGAAGGTGGGTGAAACCATCTTCTTGAACATTGGGATACCTAAGTCTCCAAATAATGTTAAAATAGGTGACCAATGTTCTGATGAAGAGAAAATGAAGTTTTCCAAGCTACTTGGTGAATTTGAAGATGTGTTTTCTTGGTCTTATGAGGATATTTGTGGTTTTTATCCTACTCTAATACAACATGCCATTCCCTTCAAGGAAGGGATAAAACTAGTTAGGCAGAAACAAAGACCTATCAACCTTGCACTGGAAGCAACTATTCGAAAAGAGTTGGAAAAACTCTGTAAATTTGGGATCATCTTTCTGGTCAAATACTTTTAATGTATTTCCAATTTCGTTCATGTTCAGAAAGAAAATGGTCAGATCTGATTATGCATTGCCTTTCATGCATTAAATCGAGCTAGTACAAAATATCACTTTCGTCTCCCTAACATGGAAATGATTTTGCAGCAAGTTGCAACGTCACAGATGATGTCCTTACTTGACGGTTTTTCCGGTTACAAACAAATCAAGGTAAAAGGGGAAGATAAATACAAAACCACCTTTATTACTCATTGGGGTACCTTGATTTATGAATGTATGCCTTCTTTCTTATCTTATGTGAGTACCATTTTTAAAATACCTATGCAAATAACTTTTTATGATTTGATCGACAAGATTATTCATATCTATCCCGATGATCTAATCGTGTACTTTAAAGGGATATCAATTGTATCGAAGTTTCAAGAATTATGGCTGGGTCCTTTCAAGATCGCTTTTGTCCTGGGCACAAACTCTTTCATTTTAAAATATTTACAGGAGTAATTGTTTTCCTACAACACTAACGGTTCTCACTTAAAACATTACATGGAACCAACTTGAAAGTTTTAATGTTGTTTGGATTATATATATATTAGTAGTCTAGTTCTATTTTCATTTTCACCACTGCTTTCATTTCTTCTCTTTAAATTATTATTTTACAGTACTTTAAATTATGCTTTCCTTTTAGTAGTTTTCTTGCTGCTTTTGCAATTTTGTCATTTTATTTCTGTTGTTTTAAAGTTTTGCAGTTCCATTTTTGTCATGAATTTTATTACTTTTCATATTTTAGTTTAGTTTGGTCAAGAATAAGATGTTGGATCAGTTCTAGCATAGTGACACTCCTGCAAGGTATTGTTATTCAATAAAAATCAAGATTGCACAAATGTTACGACGTTATTCCTAAAAGCATAATTGAATTTGATATCTGCTTTCACTACTCTCTTATAAGGAAATCGGTTACCTTCTGCTTCTGCTTTGCATTTATTCATCCATTTGAGATTTAAAAGATCAAGTCCATAATGTTTTTCTCCTTGAAGTCAAGAGAAAATTTTGATTGAATGATTATGCATACAGGGATAAACCCCCTCATACTTAACATTTTTCATGAGTTATTCCCAAATTCCCAGTCATTTTTTTGTTAAATCCACTCACTTCCCCCTATTCCATAATCATTATGTTTATACCTTCTTGATATTTTGTTCTTGGTATGTGATACCATACATTCCATGTTCTTAATCTGTTGGAAACAAATTTCCCTGTGGAGTCGCCTGTTTGTTGTAGATTAAAATCGCAACGAGGAATCTCGCCTGAAAAGTATTGTTAAAGCCTATTATTTAAACTATGTTAATGATATATAATACTAGTAGGTGTGACCCCCTTGTAGACTATAGGCTCAGATATAGTCTTATCACACATTTTATGTTGTTGTTTCGATGCTTCTTATAGGGTTCTATATGGTTGATGATGCAGTCTTGGTTTTGTTGCGACACAATCTCAGATGGATAATGCATTTTATGTGATGATTTTGTTATTCTAAGCTCTAAATTCCATGTTATGAGTGGTATATATTTACTATTGTTACATTTGATATTGTTTCCATGGTTCATTACTCGTTACACCTGCACAAGACACATGTTAGTAACAACATGAAACAAAATAAATGGAAAGAAACTTATGGGAGAAACTCAAGGAAAGGAACTATACTATACTATGCCATACTATGTTGAAATGAAATAAAAGGAAGTTAGTATTAATCCTAACTAGAAATGTTAGTGGCTATACAAATTATATGGAGTTATATTGGGCACATTTGATATATGGTATGGTATGGTTTTTGGCAATGGTTAATATGGATTGGGGTGGCGCAATGGGAAAGCAATATGTTGCAAGTTTCAATGCATGTAATTAATGGCATGAGATTAATGGTATGGTTTTGG
>ML810702.1:14046-24732 GCA_009831015.1 Picea engelmannii
TAATCAAAGAACGAATATGCAATGTAGAATATTCGATCTCCATAAGGATGAGTGCATTGTCTTTTTCAAAAATAAATCGTGTAAAATCATCTTGCAACATGTCATTTTTCCATTCGAGTGATGAAAGTGAAAGAGCATCAAATATGACTTGATAAGTGTTATGTTTGGAATTAGCTTCACCAAATTTTGGCATATCGAAAAGATTGGAGTGTGGTGGAAAAGAGTAAGATACCATGGGTAAAGTATCAAATCCACCAGAATCTAAGAAAAGATAGGGATATAAAGAGTAAAAGGAATCATAAATAAGCACATGAAAATAATATCTTGAGCTATGATATTTAACAATGGTATCCTCAAGACATTCCTCTTCATTTTCCTTAAAAATTTCACTATGTTTTGGTGATAAATTCTTCAACATAATATGATCATCTAAATTTGCCTCCTGTATGAAAGAAAATTCAAAACTTTCATGAAAAACATCTAATATTTCATGTTGATAAGGTATGATTTGTAGATGAGGGTTTAAGGTTTCTTCTTCCAATTGCAAATCTACATCTCTAATTAGTTTCATTGGAATGTTAGAATGCTTAAGATCATTTTCATCACCTAAGTCTTGTTCAATAACTGAATTTAAATATTGATTAGAGCAAGAGTTAGGAGAACGAGGACATTCACCTTGACCCAACATCGCATCTTCTTCCACGATGGTCGAGGACTGAAAGTACAATGATTCAGAGGAAAAACCAATTTGATTGTCATTAAGAACATTTTCAATAGATTCTACCTCCCTTGCTCCCAAAGATTCCAACCATCCGTTACTCCATTTGAAAAGAAGAAAAGTTTACAAAATAAATAATATACAAAAGAGAAAGGATAAAAATCCTCCTCTCCAATTCTTGGATTCCCATGGTGTTGTAGGAAAATCTCCTTGCGGACAGGTAGATCGCCTCAAAGAGCTAGACTCTTAACTCTAAGATAAAAAGTGCTTAACATGGACACTGACTTCCTTTCAAATCTATACAAACTAATGCATGAGGAGGAAGGAGAACATAAGTACATTTTTATCGACGTTTGTCCCTGCACGCTCCGAGTTGAGCTCCAATCTTTCTCTCCTCGGTGAGCTCTGTAGACAAAACAACAGTACGACCACTTCCTACTCTATTGATATTAGCTTAAAAATAGACCTATCTATAACCGATAAGTTCATATAAGATCATACACAAACTAGAAAGAAACAAGCCAAGCGTGTCATATTAATGAGAGCAATGAAGACAGTAACTTACAATCGTAGATGTGAATGCGACAACTTCGTCAAGTCCCCTTTGTATAACCCGTGCTCAAAACATCCATGATCTGAATGATAGCAGCTTCACTGATAACTCTCCTCTAGTTCACTGTGTGTTTCCTATGAAATCATAGGTTTCATGCTAGAAATTCTTCCCCCTTTTCACCATCATAGAGCCTGCTTATATAGGTTAAAAGAGGCTTAACCTCTTGAGGTATCTTTAGGGTAGGTTGAGGAATTCCCTCCTTAGATCAGGGATCTTCTGATTGAACTAAGAATTCGAATGCAATTTCCTTCCAAACTTGAAAGATCCTCCCCTTATTCTCCTCAATGGGCCAACCACTGCCCAGATTAGATAGCGCTCCCTCAAAAGGGGCATCAGGGCATTATAACACTCTCTAGGAGGCTCAAGGGGAGTGCCAACGCTCTAAATATGGGTAGCTCTCCTTCAGAGGGGCAGTTTGGTGCTATAATGCTCCCCAGTACCTTGTGGGGGAGCACCAGTGCTCCTAAGGGTTCCATAGGGGAACGCTCTCCCTCAAAACCCTAGTTTAAGAGCTCCTTTCAAGTGGCAAGAGATTCTTGACTTCAGTTAATCATTCTCCTTCCTCCAAATCAAGTTTATGAGGTATTCTAAGTGTCTCCTTAGTGTCTTCATCATGGAAGTATGCTTTGTTTGATGTTTGACACTTGTGAACAACATGTGACACTTGCGACAGTTGCGAGGAACATGTGACACTTACGACAGTTGAGAGGAACATGTGACACTTATCAAATCGATTAATATTGATGTGTAACAGATTGCCCCCCAAAGTATGAAGTTAGAAGATGAGAACTGATAATTGAAATCCTTTGTAGACTTTCAAGCAAGGGTATAGACTCGAAGAACCTGACGGAAGCTGCACACAAACATCCAACAAATATCATGACATGTTTCAAAACCCAAGGCAGGCATACCTATGCTTGGGTGATCAAGACTTGCAAGACATGGCCGCCATAAAATACACTGTGGATCCATAATTGTATTGATAAAAAGGTATAGCCACCAAAGATACAATGTGGATCTATACTCTGATGACCTGGACTGATCGTAGCCACGAAGAATACACAGTGGATCTACGAGATGACAAGACATAGACACGACCAATACAAAGTGGATCTATGTAACAGTGTATGCATCATTTGTCCAAGAGAAACTCCTTCGCAACCTGGGCAAAGTTCATATCAAAGTGATCACTCAACCCAGGGTCTTCTTACCGATCTCGATGTGGTATGAATCTAACCATGTGAATAGATGTCCTGATGTCGAACAGGGCATAAACCACTTGATTACCGGTCAATGGTGTGAACCGTTAACAAGTGCAAGGGATATCACCATTAATGTAAATGATTCCCAAGGTACCCTAGTACATTCCAACGAATGTGAATGGATGAGATGGAGTCAAACATCCATGGAATCATCCGATCAGAGGTCAATGATGTATACCTACTGTCGAATGTGAGGAGGCCTACCATTGAGGCATGCAGGTCCCAAAGTACTAATTGGTTTCTAAGCCTAATTCCCGGATAATGTGCTAAGGTCGACAGGAATAGGCTCGTCGAAGGAGGGCCTTGATGTATCCCCCATCAACAACATGAAACATACATAAAAATGTAATTGGTAGATCAAATGAACATAGATTGACATGGGTTTTGAGACAAGATATTTGTAATGGCTGACTCTAGAGGCGGATACTTCCCTTGAACACTGAGGCACAACAGCAGAAACATGACATGGACCAAAACTTGATGATGTAGTGGATGTTATGACTTATGTCAAGTGACCCAAAGGAGTGAAAGAAACTCAAAGGATTGGCTCAGTGAAGAGGTTCAGSGGATGATAATGCATGCAAATGACAAAGTGTCGTGTTCAAGGGTGACTCTAAGAATTACTTGGTAATGTTCTCAAGAGACTGCTTGGCTTGCTTCTTTCAAACTCCCCCCCATCCAGATAGATGAGTACCTCTTTTTKATTTAACGAGCTCGAGGAGGGTAACACATGCTCGATATAACTCACCTTTGGTAAGTTCCTCTTCCTTTGTTTAACGAACTGGAAGAAGTAAGGGTTCGGTCCCATATGGGCCTGTCGATGTTTGTTTTACCAAGTCCAAAGACAAAAAACTCGGATGTTTTTCATGTTTATAAAGTTTGGAAAAACACTTAAAAGAGAACTCTCTCAGTTCATTTTTCATACAATAGTCTAACGAGACTGAAAAATAGATAAACTATCGCTCGAAAGACACCCTTTCAAAACCTTTTAACGAGCGTGAAAGGAAGCAAGATCACTCGACAATCTTTTCATGTTTAGAGACTCTGAAAAGAGTTTAAAGATGACTCTGGGGGGGTTCCTTTTTCGTGTGTCCATGCGGGTCCTAAAAAGAGATAAAAGTCTATACGGTGTGTTCTCATATTTTCGATCTTGAGAACGAACCAAGACTATGCTCATGAGTGCGACAAGGTAAATAATCGATCAGAACTGCCAAGAAACCTGCGATGTCAAAACTGCAAATCAGAGGTTTAGTGAAGCCATTATATTATTAGAGAAACCCACAAATAACTATACCTTATAAGAAATGGAAATTTATAAATAGTAATACAAGAAAAATTTCATTTAGCATTTCATTTTTCATAAGGAGTTGTAGCAGTGGAGATTCTCACTTTGGAGGTGGATCTTGTTTCGCTTGATACCAGAGCTACAGTTCACCGTTTCTCTTGCTGTTTGGACCAGGTAGATCTTCATCTTTCCTTATTTCAACTACATGGTTTAATATTCATTTTCATAGAAGCATTTAATTTAAAAAATGAAGCCCTAAGTTGCCCCAAAAAAGATCAAATTGGCCTCTATTAAAAACAATGGAAAAAAGGCATTCTTTTTGAAAAAACTTTTTATAAGGTGATAGCCAAGATTCCAATGCCTTAATACATATGTGGATGGGTCGTTTTTGTCAAAGAATCCGTAATAAATTCTCACATATGCCCACGCAGCCATAAGGGAAATCATTTTCATTTAAAAACGTTTTTATTGTTGTGTGATGGATATTGAATGGCAAAGAGAGGGTGTGATGATTATAAAAGAGGGCGTGGTATTTTTAAACAATGTGGGTGTTAGATTCCATGTTTTTAAATTGCTTTAAGAAATTGCCAAAAATTGCCAAAAAAGTGAAATAATGAAATTCTTTGTTTTTTGTTTTGTAGGTGATTTCGACGACCATGATTGAGTGGAAAGAACGAAAGCATGAAATTGATGACATGGCTGCCTTGTGGAGTCCTCGCATGCGGGCTGCGTTAAGATCTTGTGGCTTACTGAAATTCTTCAAATTGTAAAAAATGAAGAAGGAGATTTTGTTGCTTGAGCACATGATCAGCTTATGGGATGTCTTGGAGCAAGGGTTCCGAATCGGAACACAGCTTCTAACCATCGAGTTGGAAGACGTGTATTTCTTGACTAGCCTCTTGAAAAGAGGGGTTCCTATATATTTTTCCAGGCAGAGGGCACTTGCTGAGAAAGTGGGCATATATCTGGCACGTCATTGTGTCCCAGGACCAAGACTGGTAGGGGGTAGAATCCCTATCAAGGATATCCGAGAACTACCCCTCCGGTCCATTTTGTTTGCCATCACGAGCGTGACGGGAAGTACTAGCTCACATCTGGTGTCAAGATCACAAGTGGCTTATGGCGTACAGTGTTTGGAGCCAACACTGTTTAACTGGAGTGTAGGGTTCCTTCAGAATGTGAAGGAAGAGGTTTCACGGTGTAGGATGGGACAGAAACAGTTTGGATATGGCTCTTTTCTGGTCTCATTTTTCTTAGAGTGCATCCCCTAGATGCAGCCTCAGATAGCACTGGCAGTGCGACCAGTGGACGAACCACATATGGAGAGGTGGACTAGTCTGTCTCCGAGGCTAGTAGAGGAGTCAGAGTTCCATTTCACCGGTGATTTCTTCGCTTGGATGAGATGGCAGTATCTCTAGATAGAAGACTTCCCGTATGCTGAGGTGGATTTCCACGGGAGCATGGATTTGATTCTACCCGCAGGGGAAGATTGGGATGCGTCAGGTAAGAGACTGAGCAACACCTTGTCTAGTTTTTGTTTTTTAAGTTTTTAATGTATATATATATCTTTTTTGGGTATGTAGAAGATTTTTTAAAAGATGTATTGTTTTCAACATGTAGACAACGGTGCAATGTGCCCGGTCGATATACTGATACCAGGACGTTGTGGGGTTGCTCCGGTTGTAGCAGATCTGGGAGTACTAGTGATAGGTCTCTGGGAGGTTGAAAGAAACATCCAAGGCCTCACGATGGGCATTCCTCCTCTACAGAGGGGAGAAGTGCCTTTACATCTGCAGAGGCACACTGTGGGAGTGATAGAGAATGTCAATTCTCTACTGAGACGCGTAGTGCATGCAGTAATATGTTACTCCCAGCACAATGTAGTGCAAGGAGATTAGAGTCTCTCTGGTGATCATATTTTTGTATGCCTTGTCAGGCTGTGTTGTATGGGTGTAAAGACCCAACAATTATCTCTTCTAAATACTTTTTTTGATGTAATCAAAACATTTTAATCATTCTATGTATATATTTATAGTTCCGAGTTTTTATAGTGCCAAATGATTTGTACATGATAATACCTTTAATGTGATGTGTTTTAATTTACATGTGATGTACAATTTTGCTTTCCTTAAATCTTATATATGGGAAAGATACCGATCCATGATGTAATTGGCTAACGAATCCGAAACACTATTGAGTTCTCTTGGAATGTGTTTGTATTCAATGTAATCAAACATTCGTTCAAGACGACGAAATTGTAGGTGGAGATGTAGCAGGATAGGATTACGGATAACATAGATTCGATTGAGTTGATAGACCACGAGTTGGGAGTCTAAGTAAACAATGATATGAGAGATAACCAGGGAGGAGGCTTGGGTCAAAAGTCTGATGACAACATGATATTCTGCCATGTTGTTAGTCGTTGGTCCTAAGAAAATACCTCCTGAACTCACCACCTCATCAAATTGGTAAATAACCCATGCTGCCGAAGAAATGTTCCAGGTATGTCGACTAGCACCATCCGCAAACCCAAAAAATATAGGAAAGGAATACGTCATATGCACATGAAAACACAAGGCACAATTATGAGTGGCAAAGGTAAAGACTCGAGCACGCGAAAGAAATAGACACACCAAACTAAAATACAATAATGTACAAAGTACACATGCTGGGTGATCTAGGCATAGTACTTTTTAAGGTAAATCCCATTCCGAGGCTCTCTCAGGGAAATTCCATCATAATCTACTAACTCGTAGGTGCCTCTGTGTAGAACACATTTCACAATGTAAGGGCCATGCCACAGAGGTTCTAACTTACCTATCCCCAATTTGTCATGAGCCTGGTCATAGACGAGGACTAAGTCTCCTTCTGCAAAAGTCTAAGGATGGACGGATTTGTCGTATTGATTTTTAATCCATTTCTTATGTGCCTCGTTAACGAGAGCAACATCACGACATGTTTCGTCCAGTTTGGATAGATATAAGAAACATTCTTCTTTGGTAGAAGTATGGGGTAGGAGTTCTACTTTAAGTTTGAGAGATGGAATCTCACACTCAATTTGTAAAACGGCTTCGATGCCATACACCAACTGGAAAGGAGTAAATCTAGTTGCGGTTTTCACGGAAGTACGGTAAGCCCAGAGAGCGAAAAAAAGTTGTAGATCCTAAGATGTCTTGTTTGCCCCTACCATGCATTGAATCATGGTTTTTAGGACTTTGTTGATGGCATCAACTTGTCTGTTGGCCTGAGGATAGTAAGGGGATGAGTTTTCATGGTGAAAACCCAATTTGACATGCAATTCGCTCATCATCTGGTTTTTAAAGAGTGCACCGTGATCAGTGAAAATGGTGCATGGTACACCAAAATGAGTTATGATATGGTTAAAGATAAACAGAGCTGCGGTACGACCATCATTCAGAAAGGTAGGCATAGCCTCAGCCCATTTTGTAAATTAGTCGATGACGACGATTATATAACCGTGCCCCTCGACTGAGGTAGGATTACATTGCATGAAATCGATACCCCACTTGTAAAAGGGGCCGATGGGGATAATGGGGTGCAATATAGTAGGGTGGGTGCATGCCTTCTTGTTAAATACTTGGCAGGGTGGGCATTGTTTGACTGCCTTGATACAATCTTTGAAAATCGAGGGCCAAAAATAACCGGCACATAGGATTTTTTGGGTTGTGGCCATCCCAGAAAGGTGACCGCCACAGGCACCAAGGTGACAATCGTTTAGAATGCGTTCGACCTCCTCATGAATTAGACATCGTCGAAGGATAGTATCAATACCATGGTGATACAAGGTGTCGCCGACGATAAGATAACGACAAGAATGGTGGTGAATACGTCGACGCTCTTCACGGGAAATGTTGAGCTGAAAACGTTGGGTTTGGAGGTAAAGGAGGATGTCTCCATACCAAGGATCAGAGGTGATGATGAGGAAAAGAGTTTCATCAGGGAGATAATCTATAGGTTCGATGTCTTCATCAGCACGGGGGAGATCGTAGATGAGCTCCGCAAACACCAGGGACATTTTGGCTTTGGACTTCGTAAATTCAAGATCGAATTCCAGAAGCATGATGATCCATTTAGAATACTTTCCCCCAAGTACTTGATGTGTCAAGACGTGGTACATGGGGTTGGAGTCTGCAATCACCGTGGTGGTGCGTAATAAGATGTAATGGTGGAATCTCTAGACAACGATGACGACTGCTAGAGCCAGTTTCTCTACATGTGAATATCAGAATTCAGATCCAGATAGACTCTTTCTCAGGTAATAGATCACATGTTCTTCACCGTTGGGGTCCTCCTGAGCTAACACCATCGCAATAGTGGAAGTGGAGGTGGATAAGTAAAGGATGTAGTCCTTTGTATACTCTGGAGGGTGCAACAAAGGTGCATGGGTCAAGGCGTGCTTGAGAGAATCAAATGACCATTGAGCGATGCCATCCCAGATGAAAGGGGTGTTTTTCTACAGCAACCGCATGAATCCTTTAGTTATCTCAGCGTAGTTACAGATGAAATGATGAAGGAAGTTTGATTTGCCTTGCAAACTTTGGAGTTGGGTTAAATTGGTGGGCAAGAGTAAGGCCAGAATGGCCTTGATCTTTAAGGTATCCACCCTAATCCCATCTTTAGAGACAATAAAACTGAGGAGTCGACCGGATTCGATAGCAAAAATGCACTTATGTGGGTTCAAGCGGATGTGGTAGAACCGACATCGAAGAAAAATAGCCCATAAGTGATCAACATGATCATATCGATTGGATGAGTGGGCAGGTAAGTCGTCGAGGTAAGGCTCTGTGATATGCTTGATATCGTGGAAAGCGTACGACATGGCCCGCTGGAAAGTAGCACCAACATTTTTTAGGCCAAAAGGTAGCTTTCAATAGGAGAAAGTTCCCCATGGGCAGATAAAGGTTGTCTTATGTTGATCAATAGGTAAGATTTCAATCTGGTTATACCCAGAGAAACCATCCATGAAAGAGAAGATTATGCTCCCAGCGCAATTATCAATGATTTGGTCGATGAAGGGTGTAGGGTAGTTTTCCTTGGGACAAGCTTTGTTGAGATCCTGATAGTCAACACAAACACAGATGGTTCCTTGTTTTTTGGCAACTAGAACAAGGTTGGAGACCCATTCTGTCAAAGGGACAGGATAGATAAAGCCAGATTTTAGAATTTTCTCAACTTCTACCTTTATAGCTACGATTTTCTTGGGATGAACCGAGTGGAGTTTTTGTCGAACAAGTTTCACGCCAGGGTAAGTCTTGATTTTGTGCACGATGATCGAAGGGTCGATCCCTGGCATTTCCTCGTAGCTCCAAGTGAAGACATCGTGGAATTATTTAAACAAAGTGGTGTAAGAGACCACTTCTTCGGGTGTGCAATTAGCACCAATGTTAATGTTTTCCACGACACCTTCTTTGATCGAAATATAAATAACAATCATGGTAGATATGTTACGCATATTCCCCTTAGAAAGAGTATCTTGTGTGAGGATGGGAGATTGCAGAGCGTCGGTAACATTAGGAGGGAAGACAGAGTGTATGTCTTGGTGAATTTCTTCCAAAGGCAGAAGAAAATAGGATCGATGATGGTTATCATCCCAAGGTACATCATCAATGCTAAGCATTTCCATTATAGATTCATCGGAAGGAAACATTTGGGAAATGTAATCGATTGCGACGATAGGGAATTCAACCATGAAGGCATCGAGTAGGCATCAGGTACCAAGAAATGTGAGTTGTCTAGAGAGGGAGAGTGTTGCGCCTCTTTCATCACCTTGGTGAGCAAATAAGAGGTGCTTGCAAGCTCAGTTGGGTTTGCTGAGCAGGACAGCTGTAGAGAAAAGGGTTAGAGAAAGAAAAAAAAAACTAAGATTAAGAATTAAACTAATAGATGCAATAAAAATTAAAATCATAAGCATAGGGACATAGAGATAACAAGAACAAAAAGACCCATGTCACCAATGTTTGAGGTTTGATCTATTGATGAAAACAAATCACCAAGAAGAAAGGGGACTATGAGTCCCTTATTCCTCCAAGGGAAGGCTCTTGGACCCTCACTAGTAGCTCTTCTTACAACAAAGAAAATGGAAAATGGTGATGAAAGACCTCCTTACAAATCCACTCAATGGTGAGATGGATTGTCCAATGTAATGGTGCCAAAGTGCTCTTGTCAAGGATGGATTCCTTAAAACAATATAGGCAGCATAACATTACTTTAAATTCCTTGAGAAAATGAGGTGCATTCATGGATTTTTATAGCATTTCATTGGGTTATTGTGTAACTTCTTTGTAGTGTGAAAAGAGGCCATTTAGGGCATTATTAGGTCTTTGACCAGCCCACCAATTGGATCCAGCCCAGATTTGAGGGTCAAATCGGCTTGGGAGCTGAACCATAAGTGGTTGGGAGGCCGACCACTTTCATAAATGCTCCATTTATAAGGTGCATGGATTTTTGCGCTAACAGTCGCGCATCGTGCGCATATGCACGCTTTCTACATTCTTATTCCACGCATGTGCGAGTGTTCCCAACGTCTACCAAGCGCTATTCAATTTTTCACTACTTTGTATAGTTTTTTCCCTTTTTTGAATGTTGTGAGATTAATTTAGGGCCATGAATGACTTCATTACTGTTTTGACAATGATGAGTTCTTGTAACCATGTGCGGACGAAATTTCAGTGATAACAGATGCCCCCTGATGGATGAGGTTAGGAGCATATGTATAGCCGAAATCCATCAATGTTTCTTCTACTGAGAATGTTGTTGTAATATAGAGAAATAGTGGGATCATTCAGAG
>ML810702.1:25117-43479 GCA_009831015.1 Picea engelmannii
CAAATGATAGAAATAACTGCAATAGTCGCAAAGTAAGACCCACCGTAACATGAGAAAGTGTTGGCGTCGAATGTTACGGGGGTCAATGATAGCAGGGAGCAATGGTGTTTCACCCTGTGCCGTCCGAGATCTCTCATTGAGTGGAGAATGAGAATCAAGATACTGTCGCCCTTCTGGAAAATTGTGTTGATGTCGACAAAAGGGGAGCGTGACTCCCAGAAGCAAAGGGCTTCATGAAATCTACTAAGGTGAGGAAGTGGCAGAGTTACAAGGACGAAGTCAAGAAGTGGGAAGACTCAAGACTGCCCTTGGTTGGAGTATGTATGAGATAAAAAGTGGTCGCAACCGTGTAATGAGGTCGAGTGTCAGGGGGATGACAAGACTGGTGATGAGTTGTGCCAGAGGTGAGACAAAGTGAACAAATTCATAGGGTAGAGGTAAGTGACCTGTGGGGTACTTTGAAGATATGGACGATGAGAACAAGGGTAGATGATAAGTAATCCTCCAACCAAGGGTGACATGGGTTGTGTTTGGCCAAAAGGAGAGAAACAGGTCGCTAAAGGTGACGACAAAAAAGATAATGTAATGACTGGAAATAAAGGCGTTTGTACAATAAATAATGAATAATTGGGGAGAAATGTACAAATACAGAAACGAGTGCCCCAGTGTGATATGGGTGGCCCACGTAGGGCATAATGTTCTTGGAAAACTAATGAAGGGTGGGGGGCCCATTGGTGAGTTTCTATATGAGGTAGGTGAAATGAAGGTAGGTTCACAGATGGGCAAACTGATTATGGATGAAATGGTGGGTTCATGATACTGCGGAGGTGCAGGTAAAAAATAGAACTGTAAAGAGATAATCTGGGATTTCGTGTGGGAAAGCTAGAAAATGAGGAGAAGGAGTATGTGGATGATTCGCGACATGATGAAATATTATCAGGACTCCCATCCCTAAAGGGTAATTAAAAACAGCATGAGTGTCAAAAAAGTGGCAAAAGGTGCTATGAATGGGACAACTCATGTGGGTAAGAATGCTACCGGGTAACAGTACCGAAGATGCAAATGGAGGCGTGGGTACTGCAAAGCTAGGAATGGGGATCCTAGAGGCTTATCTTAGAGGGTGTGACTAGAAATGTAAATGCGGTACAGCGGGAAAGACTACATGATAGTGATGAGTATATACCTGAAGGGGTTGTGTCGATGTATGATGATCAAGTACCTGCACACATGAAAACCAAATACCCAAAGTGAACAATATCTGAAAAGAATCGAAGATATGAGCATGTATTTTCTAAGCGTGAAATATGTGCATGCGTACCAGACCATGGATAAAAAAAAGGCGCCCCGGGGGCTCAGGATGAAAAGAGGCCCAGGAACTGTTGTGATGTAGATGACGGGATGTTGATCCCGTGGCTGAAGATGGATTGAAAAATGGACACCGTGAGCTCCCGGAATAGTGAGTGGAAGTTTGGCAAAAGGCCTATATATAGCTGTAGGGCCCACATTGCCACCTCATTTGTACCTGCTGCAATAGTGACTGGACGAGCAGTTTTCAGAGGTGATTTGGAGATTCAGAGAGGGCGAGGCATCCGATTGGTGTTTAGCGAGCTTCAGGTTAGTGGTCTGATCCTCTTGCATAGAAATAGGATTTCAATTTTTTGGGCAGGGGCTGTACGGAGGGCCGTACAGATATATTTAGGGGGTAGGGGCCCCACATGCGTGGGAGATCCAGTGATAGGCACGTATACGTGTGCACCTACCCACCGGATATATGCACATGGGAGCGAGGTAGAGGGGATTTAAGGCATGCTCGAAGGACGTGCCTGTGAGTTGAACAAGCACGCACCCGTGTGTGTCTGTGGGTTGAACAGGCGCGCACCTAGGCGTGCCTGTATGGTGAATAGGCGCACATAGGGGCGTGCCTATGAAACAAACATGTGCTCATGGATGTGCACCTATGTAGTGAACAGGCGCGCATGCATGCGTGCCTGCGTAGTGAACAGGCGCACATGTGTGCGCACATGTGGGTAACAAAACCATGCCTAGGAGGCAAGGTTGGGGTGTAAAAAAAAAATGAGTCTTTTGATGTTTGGATGGTTTCTTGAGCTGACATTGGGCTCCATGTTTTCTGCAGGAGGATGGCGGTGACGATGCCAGTGAGGTGGCTTGAGCGAGACTGGGCTCAGTTGTGAGATGTCGTGGCCATTGAGGAGCCCAGTGTGCGTGTGCTTTGGCAACCTATGGGTTTTTAAAGTTCTTTGAGTGCCCGTTGATACGGGCACAGGAGTATCTATTACAGTTCCTGATCCAGATGTGGAGTCCGAAGCTACACTTCTTCCTCGTGCAAGGAGATCAGATCCCCTTCACTGTGGTGGAGGATGTATATTTCTTGATTGGGCTCCCCTTTTGGGGAACTCCCCTATCGGCGGAGTCGGTGCTGCCTAGGACTACTTTTCTCGCCGATATTGGCCGGAGATATTGTTCAGGTTAGAACTTTATGTCCAGGACAGTGGTGAGTATATCAGTGATAGATTCCCTGGTGCATTTTTGTATAGCAATGATGATTGTGCGGGTATATGGGTCACTGGCGACCCAGCGGATTAGTGGTGGCCAGCTTCTGGTGATGGAGAGAGTGTTGGCCAGTGAGCGTTTCGCTTGGGGACTGATGCTGCATGCGTGGATGGTGGCACAGTTGGACCACTGTTGGTCTACTAGTGTAGGGGAGTTTGCTTTCGGGTCCATCCTAGTGGCCTGGTTTCTAGAGAGGGTGCCGATGTTGCACCCGAGGATCCTATTGAGTGTGCCTGGGGCACGAGAGCCGCGGTTGAGGTGGTGGTGGAATTTCTTTCTTCTCCATGATGGTAGCGAAAGGGGCCACTTCTTTTCAGCAGAGGCAATGCAGGTATGGCAGCAGATGTCACGGATGATTTTGCAGTACCCCTATGTCGGGGTGGACTTCTGGGATGATCCAGATATGGTGCTACCTCCTGGGGAGGTGTTTGATCATCGAGGTATGTTAATTGATGATGTAGATATGTATGTTTGCATATTTTTTTTGAGATAGTCGTCCATATGTTTATGATATATATGTTGATACTGTTTGTTTGTTTGTATGTGCAGATGTGGCACCTCGCGGGCGCGAGGTAGAGTTGTAGAGAGTGTCGGCTCGTCGGGAGCCAGAGAGACTGTCATGGGGAGAGAGACATCAGTGGGAGGATGTCGCAGGGCGACCAGCTAAGACAGAGAGGGCAGCGAGGAGGTGTCGGTTTGATGACCCTAGTGCGGGGCCATCACACGCTCCTCCGGCAGCGGCCGGAGTGGATTTTGATGATATACGTCGTCGTCTAGAGACGTTTTTACAGGATGTGCCTGAGGGCATGTGGTCGTGCATCCAGGACGAGAGTTTCCTAGAGCAGTGTGTGGGGGTACCGCCACCATGGCAGTCTCTAGTGTGAAGAGTAGCAGTGGTTGCTGCTATGACGAGTGGATGCCTGCCACCGGGGCAGGAAGGTCCTGTAGGGGGTGGACCACCTCCGCCTGAGGCAGGTGGTGGTGGGCCAACACCACCTGAGGGAGGAGCAGGTGGTGGTACAATAGAGGCACCATGAGTGGTGCATGATGTATATCTTTTTGTTGTTGTATATAGGCTGGTGAGCCCATTTTTTGTACCGAGGTGTTGTATTGGCCTGCGGATACATGTATTTTTGTATGTAAACATTCAGATGGCCTGATGGGCCTTTATATATACATGCGTATACATTTTTGAGATCCTGATGTTGTCTACATGTTTTTTGCTGATGAGTTGATTACGTCCATTCTATATATATGCTGTGATAGGTTTTGTGATGTGTTTATGTATGTGTAGAGGTAGCGTGATGTGATATATTCCAGTCTAACACAATATTATCTAGGGTATCTATGATTTGATTCAATTGTCTTGGAATATGTGTAAATGTAATGGAATCAAAATGTCGAGATAAAAGCCTAACCTGCAGGTATTTGCGAAAGAGACAAGGAACACAGACACGGTACACATTGTTGAGCTGGAGAACGACTAGTTGAGAGTCGAGGAAGACGCTAAGGTGACGAATATGATGATGCTAGGCGTCGGCCAGGAGGCTGATGACAACAATGTATTTAGCTTGGTTGTTGGTTGTTGAACCCAAACATAGGCCGCTTGAATGGAGCATTTCATGTGAGGGGGTGTAGAGAGCCCAAGCAGCCGAAGCGAGATTTTGTGTCCAACAGCTGGCGCCGTCGGTGTAACCGATGTGGTAGGCTAGTGGAGGAAGCATCTGTCAATAGCACAAAGGATAGTTTAGATGAGAGGCGAGGAGAAAAAAGGTTAAAAACACTAGAAAAAGAAATAACCTAAAGTAGAATGACTACTCTTAAGCATAAAATTTTTTGAGATACAACCCATTGATGGGTTCCTTGAGAGAGAGGCCTTCGGGGGAGGCTAGGATGTATGCGCCTTTGGTGAGGCAATGTTGGATAATGTAAGGGCCATGACAAAGTGATTCGAATTTGTTGTGGCCAAAGGTATCATGAGCGATATCATAAGCCAGGACGAGGTCACCTTCGCAGAATGATCGAAGGTTGACATGGCGATCAAAGGTAGCCTTGGATCATTTTTTAGCTACCTCATTGTTCTGTAAGGAAGATCGACGATCTTCATCCAGAGACTCCAAGTTCATCAAGCGCTGCTCCATTGGAGCAGTGTCAGGTAATAGCTCAATTGCAGTGCGTAAGGTGGGAACTTTGCATGCAATGGGAAGAGTTGCCTCGACCCCATGGACTAAATGGAATGGTGTGAAACTGGTAGTGGTCTTCACAGCCGTTCGATAAGCCCATAGCACAGAGAATAACATATGATGCCAATTGGTTTTATTTTTATTAATCGTGCGTTGTAACATGGTATTGAGGACTTAGTTAACTACCTCGACCTATCTGTTTGATTGAGGGTAATATGGTGAGGCAAACTCATGAGAGAAGCCTAACCGAGAGGAGATTTTGATGAAGATCCCATTATCAAAGTGTTTCCCATGGTCGGAAATGAGTTGGAAGGGTACTCCAAAGTGGGATATGACATGGTTAAAGAAAAAAGCGCTGCAGTGTCAGCGGTGTTGTTGAAAGTGGGCATAGCTTCGACCCATTTGGTGAAGTAATCAACGACAACAATGATGTATTTGTGGCCATTGCTGGAGGGGGGATTACAATTCATAAAGTCAATGCCCCATTTACAAAAGGGGTTGGCAGTAATGATAGGGTGAAGAAGAGTGAGGGGAGCTCGGGCTTTGTTGGCGTAGAGCTGACATTGCTCACATCGTTTCACGGCATGAATGCAATCATGAAACAAGGTAGGCCAAAAGTAACCAGCTTGGATAATATTTTGAGTAGTGGATATACCCGAAAGATGGCCCCCACATGCACCGCTATGGCATTCGTTTAAGACTCTATCGGCCTCGTCAATAGTCAGGCATTGACGAAGAATGGTGTCAATACCCCACCGGTATAGGATGTCTCCGATGAGAAGGTAGCGGGGGGCCTGATGGTGAATACGTCGACGATCATTCCATGACAGGTGGTTACCGAACTTTTGAGTTCAGAGGTAGACGAGAAGGTCATCGTACCAAGGATCATCCGAAGTAATGTAAAAGAGATGTTCATCAAGAAATTCGGTATTGGCAGGGGCACTGGTGGTGTCAGAGGGGAGGGTCGTGACAAGTTCGGCGAGAACGAGGGCCTTCTTACTCTTAGGTGTTGAGAATTTGAGGTCGTACTCCTGAAGGATAATGATCCATCGAGTGAATTTTCTGTTAACTTGCTGGCGGCTGAGAAAGTACTGCATAGGGTTGGAATCTGCGACGACCTTTGTGGTACGAAGAAGAATGTAATGGCGCAGTTTCTGAACTGCGAGGACAACTACAAAAGAAAGTTTATCTTTGTGTTTATACTTCAAGGGTGGCCCTGAGAGGTTTTTACTAACGTAATAAATGACATGTTCACGATTGTCATCTTCGAGCTGGACGAGGACGCCGACTACTGATACAACTGATGCTGATACATAGAGGATATAGTCACGATTATAGTCAAGTGCATTAATTAAAGGTGCATTTGAAAGTGTTGTTTTAATATCGTCAAATGACTGTTGGGCGTGGTATTCCTAGTGAAATGGGATGTCATGACGTAGTAAGTGAAGGAAACCATGTGCGTGGATGGCATAATCTGTGACAAAGCGTCGAAGAAAGTTAGCTTTTCCCTGAAGTCTCTGAAGTTGCCGTAAATTCTGGGGAGGTGGAATTTCGGTGATAGCTTGGAATTTGAGGGGGTTCATGGTAATACCGCTTTGGGAAACAATAAAACTGAGGAGGCGCTCTGCGGTGACACAGAACACACACTTGAGAGGATTCAAGAAGATGTTGTACTGACGACACCGTTGAAAGATGATTTGTAAATCATTGAGATGCTGGGTGCATTTCTTGGATCGAGATGTGAGGTCGTCCAAGTAGGCGAGGATGATTTTTGCAAGATCGTGGAAGATGTATGTCATCGCCCGCTGGACAGTTGCATCAGCATTCTTTAAGCCAAAAGGCATGACACGATATGAAAAATTACCCCATGGGGTAGTTAATGCGGTTTTATATTGATCGGTTGGGTGGATTTGAATTTAGTTATAGCCAGAGAATCTGTCCATAAAGGAGAGACCCTCGTGGTCGGCACAGTCGTCGATAATTTGGTCGATGAAAGGTGTTGGAAAGTTGTCTTTGGGACATGAGTTATTGAGATCACGAAAGTCTGTGCAAACGTGGATAGTGCCCTATTTTTTTTTCAACGGGTACAGGGTTGGAAACCCATGAAGTATAAGCGATGGGGTAAATAAACCCGGTAACGTGTAATTTGTCAATTTTGGCTTTGATAGCCGCGGCTTTGGATGGATGTAGCAGTCATTGTTTCTGGTGAACTGGTGTGATGTAGGGATAGGTGTCGATGCGATGTTCGACAATAGAGGGATCGAGGCCAGGCATTTCCATGTATGACCAGGTGAAAATATCCCTATATTCCTGGAAGAGGGCTTTATATGCGGCGATTTCCTGAGGAGTGCAAGCAGCTCCAATGTTGATTTCTTCGACGATGCCATGTTTAATGGAAATGTCAATTTTGATGGTGGGGGAAATGTTGGCCATGTTGCCTTCTTCAAATGCATCAGGAGCAGGAATGGGATTATTGAACCAATCGATAGGCCCTGATGGGATAAAATCCTTGGTTTCGACCGCGTAAATGGGGTTTTGGTTAGGAGGCATGCGGCCTTCCTGTGGAGAGAAGAGTGCACGGTGGTGTAGCACATCCCAGGGAGAGTCTGGGTGATTTAGCTCTTCTAGTATTTCCTCGTCGCATTGGAAACGACGGGAATACAAGGGGTCATGAGGAGTGATCTTGGTGACAGTGGTTGTGTGGTTGCCCCCTGGCAAAGAAACAGGGGGATCATGGTTAGGAGATGGTGAGGGTTCACTCGACATAAAACATATATTGAAGTACTGAGGGGTACCCGTAGTGGTTGGGTGGAGAGTATCCAAGGGGGAATGACCAGGAGAGTTGGGGGGGGTTGTGGTGTAAATCCTCAGATATGTCATCTAAGAACCATGGAGGCGTTGGGAGTGCCTCAGGCTCGGGAGAAATGACATGAAGATCCTCTAGTGATGAGGTAATGTCAATTTCCTCCTCTGTGGGTCGGTGAAGCAGGGGAAATTTCCGTTGCCTGTATTCAAGGATCATAGGACACTGGTATGTAAAATGAGCTAATGAATCTCAGAGAGAGCAAGGGCATCGCATACATTCATTGACTGAAGTGGTGACATAATGGATGTCAGTGATATTTGTTGACGAGGACATAGCAGGGCTAGGGTTGTTCTGGAAGTTCTGGCATACAACGGCTAATGTCTGTCGAAAGCGTGGCAGTGCTGGGCAATGATGGGTGTAATTTCCATACTCTGAACATATAGCACAAGCATATTTGGTCCTCAACCCTTTACTACTGGAAGGGTTGGTGGTAGTGGTGGGACTAGCAGTAGTGGCGAGTGTGGTGGGAGTTTTATTAGGGGGGGTCAAATTCCGTAATTCAGGTAGTGATGGACAGTTGTTGGTTTGGTGGCCCTCTTTCTCACATAGTGCGCAAGGTGGTGGGATGCGTGGAGGAAGTGGAGCGGTGGGCTCCTTCTTATTTCTCCTACCCCCAGCTGTAACAGGGGGATTAGTGAGTGGGGGAGTGGTGGGGGTAAGGATGGGAATCTTCATGGGGATTCCTTCCTGTGGTGGAAGGGATGGTCGAGGGACCATATCAGGTGGGTGTAAATACCACACTAGGATTGCTAATACCATATTAGGTAGTGTGAGCGTTGCGACTACCTGAAAAGCTTCTATACCGGGTGGAGGGTAAAAGAAGGAAATTTGAGTGAGGGGTTGGGGAACTGTCTCCCAATATGGACTATGTCCTTGGGGAGAGGTGGAATCGTGGACTGGTGGGGTCGACAAGGGTCCATGGGGGTTTTGAGGAGGGGTTTCTGTGACAACTGGGACGTCAGATATGACAGAAGCTGCTATAGGAAGAAGGGTATCCTCTGTGTGAGTTCCATTAGATGAGATGATGCATACTTCATTAACAGGATGAAGGAGTGGTGGTGCTCCATGGTACGTCCCTAACAAGGATGGATCTTTAAAAGTCCCAGGACCCATCTTGATGAGTGGATATGCGTCTTGGTTTGTGTGGATGAGAGGAAGAATGTTATCGAGGTTGGCAGATGGGTTAGGCTCATAATGTGAGACTTGGTCAATGGTCACGATCTTCCCATTGTGGGGGAACATCATTGTCTGAAAGATAGAATATGCCACTGCCTTCATAGCGTACATGTAGCTACGACCGAACGGGATATTATAATCGAGTGGAGCGTCGATAAATTTTATGTCAATGAGAATAGTTTTTCCCCCGAGTTCAACGGGGACATTTTGAAAGAGCCCTTCAGGAGAGGATGGTCATCCATCATAAGCTCGTAATGTGATTGGAGAGGGTATGAGTTCAGGGGAACCAAGTTTCTGCCATACTATTTTGGACATTATGCATGTAGATGCACCTTCATCGATGATACACTGATGAACTGTGATGTTCTGTATTTTCACTGGTATTTGAAAAGAGATCAAGGTGGGAAGATGAGGTTCTCCGCTATCAAGATAAAAGGTGATGAGTCGGGTATCTACAGGGTCGACTTCCCCCAAGGTGGAAAGTAGTGATTTCCGCTGAGTAGGACAATTCTGGAGGACTTCCAAGACTGACATGGCCGAGGATTGTGCTAAGTCGTCTACCAAGCTATAGTTATGAGTTTCCCTAGCTTGTGGGTTGTGGACATTCCTGCGCAATGGGATGCGAGGGATGCATAGTGGTGGTTCGACGGAAGGGCGAGGGATCACCAATGGGGGTACCAATGGTGGAGGGTTTGTTTCTGGAGGGATGGAAGGAGACTCAACGGGTGTATGATACTAACGACTACGCGTTTGCAGAAGGATTTCTTCCTCAGTGGTGAGGAGAATTGTACACTCTGCTGGATTGTTGGGGTTGAGGTATTGTCCCCCCTGAGGTGGGGGATGCTGTGTGTCCTGTTGGGTGTTTATCACACCTTGATGTAGAATATGAAAATTCTCTAAAGTAGTGGAAACTTCTTCTTGGGAAGTTGTAGTGTCTTGAACCTCGCTTTGTTGAGGAGATTCCTCCTTAGAATGAGGGGGTAAAGGGGTGTAACCTTCCATGTTTTCTTGAGGAAGTCCCTGTAGCCTCCACAAACGGCGTGGAGGGTCGATGTTGGTGAAAAAGAGTCGACGAAAAATATCTATGGCCAAATACCGAAAGGAAACAACATACGTTAATAGAATCTAAGAATCACAACCAAGCAAACAAGACCTTCTCTCGATGACCGTACTAGTTGGTGATAAAATCCAACGTCGCATGATCAAGTCAAGAAGGGGCGGGGATATGGTGGAACAGTTACAATGGTGACCTGCTTAACAGACTTATGCCTTGGTGCAAGCTTCCACGCAGTAATTGTGGATTTACCCTCCAAGGATCTCGAGTGAGTTTGACCAATGTCTGCTCCAGGTACAGTGAGACTTCCCTTCACTGTCACCTTGTGTAATACCCTAAATATTACGACCACTAAGGTTACCAATTCACAGTCATCCCCTGGGTGGGTACATTCGACAGTCCGATCCGAATGTATGGGCAAGGTATCTAGCCCGAAATCAACTTGAAAGGATTCCAATCAGTAATTGTGGATTTACCTTTAAGCGATCCCCATAATACGATTTGACCACTACAATCAATCAAACCATGGAGGGATAATCTCTATAGATTTCCCGAATGCGACCTCGTGCATAACTCCTATGTGAGAGGGGGATCCCAGGAAGACTTATACGATAATTGGATTTGACTCTCCCTAGCTCAGGATGCTAATGTTTGTTTTGGAAACTTTGGAGAGTTATGCTCACAGCCTAATCCAAAGTACTAAGACTAGTCTACTGTTGGTGGAGGATCCTAGAAAATAAAATGTTCTAGATAATTTTTAATTAGCATTCATTTTATAGATGTTCTTTACTCAAAGGGGGTGCATGGAAGTGAAACGGATGGAATTATGACTCAGTCCCCAAAAAATGCATCAAAGATGATAAGCATTCATTTATTTTTGATGAGCATCTATCTGAGGGAGAGAAAGAGAGTTCTTTTCACTAACAAGCACTAATAAGGAATGTCCTCAAACAAATTTTCTTCAATCAAATCTGATGTGGTGCTAAAACTTTTTGAAATACCTTCTAATATGCAAAATCAATCATGAAGATGTTTCTTTATTGTTTGTATGTGAATAATGGTTAATTCAAAACAATGCTCATCTTTCTAATTATCTTTTTGGATCAATGAAAATCATACCAACACAAGAAGGTTTTGTACAAACAATACACCCTCTCGTTGTGATCAAAACAAGAAGCGAAAGAAAATAAAAAATCAAAGAAAAATCAAGAACTTCACACCAAAAGAAATGTCAAAGAACAATGACCTTAACTAGAACCAAATGAAAATATCCATAGGCTTCTGATGTCCTTCACCAGAGTTTCTCGCTCAGTCAAAAAGGAGAGAAAGACAATGCATGGGTTTCAAAACTCCAAACATCAGAAAAACTCAAACATAATAGTGAAGAAGGCTACAAAATCTAAACAACAAGGTGTTTGTTCCTCATAAGGAAGGATGTCATAGTTCAATGAGAAGAAGCATTGACTCACAAGGAGGCTCAACAGGTGAAACACAAAGATTAGACCCTAGAAAGAGCAATTCTGGAAATTTTTTGGCCAAAAGAGGGTTGGGGCTCTGTTGTAAAGGGAAAGGAGCAATAGAGCACTCTGTGTAAGGCACTCAGGGAGCATGAGTGCTCTGTTAACACAGGCACAGGGGCACCAGGTTCACAAATCTCCTAAAAATGTCAAAAAATCCAAAAATTACAGTCTAGTCTCGGCAATCAAGCTGAGTGTAATGGGCTAGGGAGTCAATTAGCTCATGAAATCAATCAAAAAGGGGTGAACCAGGTCTGAAAACAATCAATGGGTAATACAAGGTCTAAGAGGAGAAATCAAAACAAAAAGTTTCGATTCGAGGACTCCCCAGTGGTGTCGCCAGTTTCTGTTGTAGGAAAATCTCCCTGTGGACAGGTAGATTGCCTCAAAGAGCTAGACTCTTAACTCTAAGACAAAAAGTGCTTAATGTAGACACTGACTTCCTTTCAAATCTATAAAAACTAATGCATGAGGAGGAAGGAGAATAGAAGTACCTTTTTATTGACGTTTGTCCCTTCACACTCCGAGTTGAGATCCAATCTTTCACTCCTCGGTGAGCTCTATAGACAAAACAATAGTACGACCACTTCCTACTCTATTGATATTAGCTTGAAAATAGACCTATCTATCAATGATAAGTTCATGTAAGATCGGACACAAACTAGAAAGAAACAGGCCAAGCATATCATATTAATGAGAACAATGACAACAATAACTTACAATCGTAGATGCAAATGCGACAACTTCATCCCCTTTGTCTAACCCTTGCTCAAAAGATCCACGATCTGAATGATAGCAGCTTCGCTGATAACTCTCCTCCAGTTCACTGTGTGTTTCCTATGAGATCAATTCTTCCCCCTTTTCACCATCATAGAGCCTGCTTATATAGGTTAAGAGAGGCTTAACCTCTTGTGGTATCTTTAGGGTAGGTTGAGGAATTCCCTCCTTAGATCAGGGATCTTCTGATTGAACCAAGAATTCGAATGCAACTGCCCTCCAAAATTGAAAGATCCTCCCCTTATTCTCCTCAACGGGCCAACCACTTCCGAGATTAGACAACCCTCCCTCAAAAGGGGCATCAGGGCATTATAGCACTCTCTAGGAATCTCAAGGGGAGTGTCAGTGCTCTAAATATGTGTAGCGCTCCTTTAGAGGGGCATTTTGGTGCTATAACGCTCCCCAGTACCTTGTGGGGGAGCGCCAACGCTCCTAAAGGTGCCATAGGGGAGTGCTCTCACTCAAAACCCTATTTTAAGAGCTCCTTTCAGGTGGCAAGAGATTCTTGACTTCAGTTAATCATTCTCCTTCCTCCAAATCAAGTGTCTCAGGTATTCTGAGTGTCTCCTTAGTGTTGTCATCATGGCAGTATGCTTTGTTTGATGTTTGTGACACTTGTGAACAACATGCGACACTTGTGACAGTTGCGAGGAACATGCGACACTTACGACAGTTGAGAGGAACATGCGACACTTATCAAATCGATTAATATTGATGTGTAACACATGGCTCTAAAGTTTCTCATATATTTATACAATGAGTGAATAGTCTAGGCGTCACTATTAATTTTTGCCACCTGAAACTTTCTTCATAGAAAGACATCAATATCTCTCCAATCGTCCATGTTTTTGGGACAATTTCCTTGTGTAAGGTAAATGGGTCCATTTGGGTTCTGGGTTTTCAACCGTTTCTTCAAATTCCTCACGGTTTGGCTGCAAGCAATCTTGCAAAATCGTCTGTCTGATCTTGATGCCTTTCCAAATTTTATCTATTGTTGCTCATAAAATTATTTGTAGCAATCCAATATTATTTTTGGATCAATCATCTTGAATGTATTTGGATGACAAAATCAAGCCATGATTAGATCCGTATCAAATATTTGATAATAGAAACCTATGAAACAAAAATAAACCTAAATTAATAACCTAAACATTGTGAATAAAACAAAATCTAGAACAATAAAATAGAAAATTAATTTAAACTAACTATAAGTTCTAAACAAACATTGTTTATGATTTCCTTTCAAATATGATCTTAAAATTCTAGAAGCTTCAAGTTAATGGAGAAGAGAAAAATATTAATTTTGGTATTTTACAAAATCAAACAAATCATATATAATTCCTTTTTATTTTTTTATTATTATTATGAGATGCAAAATGAAAAAATAATTTAATTAATTAATATCATCAAATGATTTTATGAAAATGAGAAACCAACCAAGATATTATTTGATGAAGTATTGAACCCATTATTCAAAATAATCAAACTTGCTAATGAGCAAAAGAAAGAACACATAATCATAATTTAAACAAAAGTAAACAGTTGATAAAAATTAACGTTTTTTGTTTAAATTGCGATTTTTGTGCCCGTTTCAAACTTTTGACATACACTCTTGTAATGAATGTCTCATACTATAGTGAATGTCTTAAGTTTGTCTCAAAGCAAGAAAAGGTATGGAACTATTTGAAAAAGGTTGATTATGTATCTCATTATAATTATCAAGAATCGAATGGGGGCCCTTTAAATTTTGTAAAAATTTAGGGGGCGTTGTTGTGGCCCAACAAATGATGACTTACTGGGTTAAAAAGTTATCTCTGATCTGGTAAGATTTCATCTCAGGAAGGAAATAATGAGAGTTGAAAAAAAAATTTAAGCTCCCTGAAATAAATTCACTCTGAGACCATATAGTATTAGGATAAGCTCAATGTTATAACCAGACAATAGAATTTTATTTGCAAGGGATTATAACCTGAAATAATGTCTTAATCAAAGAGTCACAATATTTATAAAATAAATTCAATACCATTAACAGAGCCATTGCTGCCAGCAGACGTCCATATCCTCGACAGGGATGTCATTTAACCCACTCAAATGCTTTAATCCCATCTAATAGTTGTATCCAGATGATGTATACTTCCATAAAAGTTAATAATTTAAAAACATATACTTGCTACCTCTCGACCCAACATTGCTTCGTTGCTAGCAAGTCTATTCAATACGCCGACAAAGTTGTCTTGGTATCATGTGTGCATTTACCCACTGCCAGCGAGCCTGTTTAGTACCCCGACGGGTTTACACACACTTCCCACACATAAGTGCTTTCAACCCGCTTATGCTAATTTTAAATAGTAATACAATTATAGATTTCTTGATGACAAAGAGAGTGGGGTGATACTAGAGGTAAATTGCAATATAGGTGAATAATTGATCATGTTATTTATTTGCTTTCAAAACTGGAAGTTTTATCATGGTTTAGAGATTTTAGATCTCATTTAAGAAATCATCTAGAGAATGGGGAAGCACTTAAAAGTGATTCCTTAAGAATATGGATGGTGTAAAAAGTTTAAATATCATCGTAATTCTCAAAGATTTAAACCGTATATCTAGTGTAATACTGTAGCAAAGACAATTTGAGGACAAAATGAAAGTGACAATTGACTTAAAAATCAATTGTCTGAGCTATGTCTTAATATCGAGACCTTTTGAATTATTTCAAATTGGTTGAAAAACACAATTCTTAAAATGAATGCTCCCTTTGACAATCTCTCCTTGATCAGAAAAATTTTGATTGAAAAAGACAAACAAGAAGAAAACTCATTCAAAGCAATCAAAGAAAACAAAAAAAAACACACACATCAAACCAAATCAAATTTTATTAATGGGATTCAAAATCAGAAGTACACAAAATCAAAACAACAAAAGAAAACTGTTCAGGAAACGATTTTGGCCAAAGATAGACTTGAGCTTTTGGATCCACTAGAATCTCACTATAAAATAAAGAAAGAACTAAATCATAAAAAATATCATGTGTGAGCAAGTTCTTTTCTTAATATAGTGATGCATGAGATGCTACTTTGACCAAGCATTATTATTAAAAATAAAAGAGACTAAAAAAAAATAGAAAAATACTTATTAAGATGAGTGCAGTCGTACTCGTGGCACCTTGGGTCAGGGTTGAATTCATAGTTCAAATTTACTTATCTCTTTACTTTCCATTTAAAATTTTCTTGATGATACTACATTTTTGAAAAGAAACATTCAACAAAAAGAAGAGAGAACAAGATTTAAAGTGGACTTCCCTGACAACATTCATATTATGGTTCTCTTGGTGTGCCCGCTTGTGTTCATAACTGCATTATTATAAAAAGAAATATTGAGAAATAAAACTAAAGGAAGCCTACTCCTAAACCTACTCTAACTACTAAACAAATAAAAAATACTAAGTGAAGTTATGCTTCCAATGTAGCCATCGGAGTAACTCCAATCTTGCAATGGAAACAAGATCAAATATTACTAACAAGAATGGTAGTATATCAAAAAATAACAAAAATATATCATACTTACCTTTATCATCATCATTTAAAAACAAAGCAAGCATGAAATTCGTTTTGTATGAATCCTCCAACCATTCTACAATTTTGTCATTATATGGGTCAGAAAAATATGAAAAAATGAGATTGTGAATCTTGTGAGAGTTATGGGGACCTAACATAACCATCAGCCTAGACCGAAGTGCCCCATCTTCCCAAAAATTCTCCAAGTGTTAATCAATTTCTTCACATGGAGGATCTAAAAAAATCATGTAATGCTTACTTCACAGATATTTAGGTAGAAACAAAGTAAACACAACTTTATCTTTATTATGAAGGTTTTTTAGATACGAATCTTCAAGCCATTCTAAGATCCTGTTAGAAAAATTAGGATGCAAACTATGACTTTGATGAAATGGATATATCAATGGGGAACAGATCATAAGAGGATTCATGACATCAGTTATATTATTGGTTTGAATGCTTCCTTTGATGAGATTGATCCTTTCAAAATGTGAAGCATAAACATTAAAATTCCAACTAATCAAAGAAGGAATATGCAATGTAGAATATTCGATCTCCATAAGGATGAGTGCATTGTATTTTTCAAAAATAAATCATGTAAAATCATCTTTCAACATGTCCTTTTTCTATTTGAGTGATGAAAGTGAAAGAGCATCAAATCCGACTTGATAAGTGTTATGTTTGGAATTAGTTTCACCAAATTTTTGCATATCGAAAAGATTGGATTGTGGTGGCAAAGAGTAATATACTTTGGGTAAAGTATCAAATCCACCAGAATCTAAGAAGAGATTTGGATATTCTCAAGACATTCCGCTTCATTTTCCTTAAAAATTTCACTATGTTTTGGTGATAAATTCTTCAACATAATATGATCATCTAAATTTGCCTCCTGTACGATAGAAAATTCAAAACTTTCATGAAAAACATCTGATATTTCATGTTGATAAGGTATGATTTGTAGATGAGGGTTTAAGGTTTCTTCTTCCAATTGCAGATCTACATCTCTAATCAGTTTCATTGGAATTTTAGAATGCTTAAGATCATGTTCATCACCTAAGTCTTGTTCAATAACCAAATTTAAATATTTATTAGAGCAAGAGTTAGGAGAACGGGGACATTCACCTTGACCTAACATCGCATCTTCTTCCACGATGGCCGAGGACTGAAAATACAATGATTCAAAGGAAAAACCAATTTGATTGTCAGTAAGAACATTTTCAATAGATTCTACCTCCCTTGCTTGTTCAACATTTTCGAATGGATCCCTCTCATCCCGTGAACACAATTCTTCTTGCAATTGAGTGATAGTATTTGTAACTGCTTCATCATTTGTGATTGAATATGACTGGATGTAAGCATCATAGAGGAGATTTAATACAAATGACATGTCATCAAGATTAAATTTATAAAGAACATGATGGATTCTTGCCGAAAAGCCTTTTGAAGATGAATCACCATTGATTAGCAAAGTCTAAAATTCTTCACATAATTGATTGTAATCATATATTTCAAAAGCATCTAAAAATTCCTCTACAAATTGAAACAAATCAAAAATGTGATATGCTGGAAAATACTCAAACCGCTGTTTAAACCGACCCCTAAAAGTAAAAGCGAACAATCTGCATAAAACTTTTAAATTGGAAATGTCATGTTTGATGCATTTGCACCAAAACTTGTTAAGCTGGTCTTTAGCAGATACATCCCCCCTACCATAAAAGGTGAGTTTGGACACGTGAGAGACTGTCTCGTTGGGAACATCAGGTAATGAGAAGTGGAAAGAATGTTCCAACACAGTGATTTGGGGAACCATGAGAAATTAATTAAATTTGAAACAAAGACTCCTATAAGGCCAACTTGTCCGTTTGGACTGCCTTTTAGTTAATTTCAAGATGACATAGAAGAAAAGTTTATAAATCTGGAATTATGATAGGCAGAGGGGTACAAATTTTAATCATTAAATTTACCTTCAGGCCCTCCTTCTAGTGCCATTTATTGATGGGCGAAAATGACCGTCCGTCAATTGGAAGAATAGATCTGGTCCAGGGTTGTCTAAATAACCCAATTCGTTTGGTGTAACTTATTCTGATGGGTTTAATGGCTTCGTTAGCCAACTAGGGTCCTAAAGATAGGAAAATAAAATAAACTAACTAAAGAAAAGATTCTAACAATCGACACAATAATTACAAATATTTATCTGAGAATGTGAATATACAAATGATTATGAACAGTTTATATACAGTTTACAATGTTTGCATGAAATCTTGTGAAAATGGTTGTTTGATAAAGTTTTTGAACCAAATATGGACAACACTTATTTTTGGATTTTTTTTTTTTAAGATATTAAACGAATAAATACTAAATGAATACGATTGAAACAATGACACAAAAATAGTCAAAGCTAATTAATGTAATCATTGTTTCACTCATAAACAACTTAACTAAATAACACACAAAATAACCTGTAGCTAATCAACAAAATTGGTATTATCTTTCTGTGTTGTATGAGCTCCTGCTTGTACTTTTGTTAAGGAAAACCTATAACAAAACAATACTAGCACTTCCAAAATACATTCAAAGAAGTATTTGATATTGGAGTAAATTAATAACAACAGGAAGACAACTAATTAAAAATCATGTGTTCTTAAGATAATCAATATTTAAGAA